>JXOV01008187.1:0-18340 GCA_001014945.1 Clogmia albipunctata | reverse complement strand
GTGACAAGAGAATTTTATATATAAGATTTTGGAAATATAATATTAGATTTTGAAAATATAATATTAACCACGAAAAACTTTAGTTTTGTCAATAAAAAAGGTGAAATTAGAAATAATAGATGAATTTTATAAAAAAAATTTGTACGAAATGACTTCATAAGTCCTGCATAAAGCTCATTTTACAATAGATGTGAAAAAAACCTCTACTGTTATTTATGTAAAAGGACTCAACATCTCTTTAAAACTTGTTTTTTAAGATGTGTTAAATTTCCAGAATTTATTTCAATTTCAGCCGAATCTGAAATCTATTGATATGATAATTTAAAGGTAAAAGCAATTTACAACTCGTTTATTTTTAATAATCGGTTTATTGGAGTTATGGAAGATTATTTGTAATTATTTTAGAAATAAAAATTATAGGCTTTTCCGCAAAAAATTAATAATTTATAATCGAAAATTTTGCATAATAACAATTTAATTTGGTTTATTGTGTGGTTATTCTGATGTGAATAATCAATTGATGCTTAATGACATTTTATTACTAATTATGATTTAAATTGAAATTATGTATTTTTGAAATTTGATTTAGAAGAAACCATTAAAATTATTGTCAAACACACGACTCTCATTTTAGAAAATAATTAAATGTGATTTTATTAGTTTTTGCTTTCACTTATGATGAAATGTTAATTATTAATTAGAGTGTTTTATGTGTTTTTATAATAAGTAAAAGGTAAAAAATAGAAATAACCATAAATTCTTTAATTAAATATTGATGCGAACTAATATAACATTCGTATGGTAATTGATTTATCAAAATCAATTACAAAACTACAATTTTAATGGACATGTTATATGCAATGGTTTGTTAACATCACAATTAATAATAAATAGTTTGTTGGTCATCGAAAAATTGGATACGAAATAATCTCTGGGCAAGAGGCAATTGGGATCAGTTGAACGCCAATTTAGTTGTTATTATTCCCATGGAATTGGCCTTTAAATATGCATTGGAAGTATTCAATAAACTATTTAGTACAGTTGTCGTACAGTGATTAAATTATGTCCATAAACACGTGCAGATATGCATTTAAATAATCCACAAATTGAAATTGAATTTTGCAGATGTCGTCGAGTGTATGGGGGATACGTGAAAATCCACCCTGGCCATTTATGCGGAGGAAAAGTGGGCGGCGAGGGTGGGACTTGTGTCGGCGATTCGGGCGGACCACTACAGGTAGTTTATAGCCCACTAAATTATCGTTGTTATATCAGCTATTTCGATATTTCGGGAGTTTCACATTTATTTCCAGATATCATTGTTTATGAATAGAGAATTTTTAACTTTTATTATTTATGTCATCATGTGATTTATGGTTATGTGGTTTCATTGTGCGTTTTGAGGTTTAGAAACCTGACTTTATTAAACTAATCCATAAATGTCAAAAGCTGTTGATGATTTACCTACATTAATTGTATGATATCTAATGTTAGTTAATAGTTTGTTATTTGAATTGAATGATTAAACATTGTATTTTTAAAATGGATGCTTTATTTTTTTGAATTACATTATGATGCATTACGAGTACATCAAATAATAAATTAAAAATATTAATATTTATCATCACATAAGGCACATTCAGAAACATAATAGAATTCATGAACTCATTGCGATTTTCTGACAAGATGATTCTCCAACAAACAACATCATTTAGATACTTGAAAAAGTTAAAGACTATATTTAATGAACCTTTATTTTTAAAGAACTTTAATGTCGGTACGAGTAATTATCCAATTTTGGTTTTAAAAATTGTTTTATAAATTATTTCTTCAAATTTGGGATAGATATAAAAACTAGTTTAATAATTTACTGCCATAACAATAAGCTAATTATTTTTCATAGACAAAGAATCAAACTTTTTTATATTTATTTTGCACAAACTAAAGCCGTTGAACGGGATAAGTCAGGCCGATTATGGTTGATGTACATGTCATCTCCCCAACTGTACAAAATATCATACTTTTCTTGTATTTTGTTAGTAAATTCAACAACTTAGTTAAAGGCAACGCGTGTACGTATGTTTGTATATGTTTGGGGTGATGACGTTTTATGAAAACCGGCCGGACTTTTTTGTTAAGAGACGTTTGCACAAATATTTGTTTTATATTATATCAGAATATTTTCTCAAAGACTTTCTTTACAATAATAGTTGAAAATAATATTTAACAATATATTATCCGATCAAACTTTTTAGATGCGATTTCGCTTATTTCTAAAATAATTATCAATTTCCAGACAGACATTTTGTTTATATATTAGTTTTTTTAAAAAAAATACCAAGATTCTGATTTTTCTAATTTCTGTTGTTGATCTGAAACGAGATAAATGAAAGTAGCTCCTGTCACCGGATACTTGTTTTTAGTGAATTTAGGAAAATAAGTAATTGTTGGTGACATGTCTATTTGCAGTGTCGCATTACCAAGAACGGACCATGGATTCTGGCTGGCATTACATCGTTTGGCTGGAATTGTTCTGTCAGCTTTCCGGACGTTTTTACGAGGATATCCTATTATGTGAATTGGATCACCGAAACTATCCAATCCGATAGATAGATAGAACTGTTAGAGCACAAGTGGGCTGCCGACTGAAAATCTGCAGGTGGCTTTTTTGTTTTATGTAGCCGAATTTATTAGCAAATGTACAATACACGGACCTAGAATTTGTTATTGCCATACACAGTTTTGGAATGGTGTGATGTTTCTCGTAGTTATGTTTTGTGTTATAATTTGTTGTGTGTAAAGAGATCTCGGTATTCAATTGTGGAGTACCCCACTTACCAGTACGAAATTAGAGATGCATTTATTGAGAGAGAGATTCATCACTTTGTTAAATTATAATTTCCTGAAATCGATTCCAAATCTAGTCATAATTCTAATTTAAATTAAATAGTATTGTTAGATTTAATGTTATAACCGTTTTTGTTTATTCTAATATTATCTTTGTTATACATATCATTAATTATTAGGAGATAAATAAATAAAATCACAGATCAGTTCCTAAAAAAATTCTCNTTCCAAATCTAGTCATAATTCTAATTTAAATTAAATAGTATTGTTAGATTTAATGTTATAACCGTTTTTGTTTATTCTAATATTATCTTTGTTATACATATCATTAATTATTAGGAGATAAATAAATAAAATCACAGATCAGTTCCTAAAAAAATTCTCCAAACACATGCACTTGTCAATTAAGCCTTTGACCCTCCTGCTTGTCCTCGTGTCGGGGCGGAAACAGGCTGATGGCAGTGTATTTAATGAGATTGTTCCGGATTATGCGCTCAGTCTCCGGCATTGCGGTTGTGGAAGTTGTCGTGGGAATCGGAGACATTATCCCATTGTTGTTGCTGTTTCTGTTCCGCCAGAAAGTCAATCTGACCAAAATTAGCAGAATTGCTGATGCCCCGAAAATGAACAGGAAATAAACCAACCCTTGCTGGGCGTAGGGTGCAATGTTGAAGACGATGTGATGCAGAATCTCCAGCCATCGAGGTATTTTGTCCACTCTCTGGAATAAGAAATGAGATTGAGTTGAGTCCTTTGGTTTCTAGAGACAGTCTTGTCAGGATTTCAGATGGGTAAGTTTTACGATTGGAATAGTAAAGTAGGACACTGAGTTGCTTTCAAATGCTATGAGTACTATCATTTTACAACAAGATTGGAAATTGGATAAAATTTAATGGCAACGAACTTTTAAAACAAGAGTGTGATTAGAATTTATTACGAGTAGTTCTTTCTGTCTTAAGAAGTTTAATTTTCTATGCGAATATTCGTAGTTTTCTGATACAGATACTCGTATTATCAATATAGCTAAAATACTGAGATTCTTAAATTATGTTAAAAATAGAAGTAATTTGACTGTATTGATTATGAGGATTATGAGAAAGATAAGAATATAATTAGGCCCTTCATTTGTCAATATACATTATAGCTCTAAAGATCTGGACAATCTAGACTATTTTAAATATCATTTAAATATATTTAAAATGTTTGTAATAAGCATTCTATATATATAAGATTATATTTGGAATGTATTTTGCAACTCTTACAAAACCACTCATCTTTAATATAAGCCTTAAAGTGCACTTCTTCGCATTGTCAAATCAAACACTTGTGTGAAAAGTCACCTCAAGCGTAAAATGTTTAACGAAAAAACTGTTTTTGCACTCAAGTGATTGTCAATTCAATTCAAAATACTCAAGTTCGAGATCAATTTCATTTTTTCGTAACTATCCAAATTTCTTGAGAAAACACTTAAATTAGTAAATTTATTGTCACGTACGGAAGCACTTTAATTATATTTCGAGTGAATCAACTACGTTTTATTACAATGACGTCCTATTTAATAAAATATGTCTCTTCGGTTTTATTTGATTTTCCTTATAAGTACTTACAATATGCTTGGAAAATCTTTGTAGATTTGTAAACACATAATTAGAAATGGATAAAATTTGTGACGCTTTAACCCATTTGCAAATATTATCTATTTGTTTTGTCTTGTGCTTAATCGCGCCTAATTAGCTTATTAATTATTTAAGGTTATTCACTTACATGGAAATAAAACACTCAAAGCGCCATAAACTATGGGAAATCTTCTATATTTCGAATTCTTTTCAATTAACCAACGTCAAAACACTAGTATTAAGAGGATAAACATTTGAAACTGGTTATACAAGATCATTTTCTGGTTCACTATTTTAAAACACGTGCCGTATGAAATCAATATTTAGATTTATCGATAGTTGACATAAGTTTTCAAGATCTCTTATGAATTCCAATTGTGCAAAATATCAATGTAGGTGGTCAATGAATCATTAGCTAATTACGGAAATTAGAAGTTAGCTTCTATAACAGAGAAATCTACATATTTTCTTTGGCAGAACTAAACACTTTTTTTTAAACAACTCAACAATAAGTTTGTGACATAAATATATCCTGTTTATATGATTTCTTTAGTATCAAGTTTTGCTTCATTTGCAAAATTTTACAATTCGTAATATAGATCTATTAATTATTTTGCGATGGTGGGATTAGCACTACGCACCAATGATTTTGTATAGGACAGTATTGACATTTTGCATCCACATAAAATATGTTAGATCCTTAATCCAATTGACATTCCTTTTTTGTAAAATAACAACCAAATAATAACAGAATCATTTGCCAAAAATACATACGTATACGAGGTTTGGTCAAAAAGTTCCGAGAATTTTTTAATTTGGTGGCTATCTGACAAGCGATTGAAAATTTAAAAAGGTATGACGTGTTTTGTGCGAACGGCGATTTACTGTTAGATTTTGTGGTAATCAATGTTGAGTGTGATCTAACATAAGACTCATTCTAAGTGCCCCCGCACAACAACAAGTGATATCTTCTAAGTTTTGAAGAACATTTTTTTTAATAAATCTTCGAATTTATTTTAGAGAAGTTACTAAAGATGTTCTCATATTATTCTTATCGATTACTGAAATTGTTTTGGATTTGTTGTGTGACGTTTGCAATGATCCAGCTTTTCTCGTAAGGTTCATAACTTGTAACAAAACAAGAATATAAGGTTATGACATCGAAAGCAAAGCCCAATCTTCCCAGGTGATCTGACACAAGCTAACGTATTATCGTTTTATCTGTCAAAATCATGTTAAATACTTAAAACTTCGAAATTATGTTCAGGAAAAATAATCGTCTTAATTTTTTATAATTTAAATTTTGACTATTAATTATTGTAATTGCACATGAAGAATTTTATTAAAAATAATTTTAAAAATTGAATCTAAATAAAATTCGAATAAAATTGAATAGAATAAACGAAGTTTGATAAAAAAAAGTACAGAGAATTTTCCAATTTCTTTCAATTTTCAATTAAAACTTTAAAAAAGATTACGTCTTAGATAATCTATAAAAAAATTATCAATTAAAATCCATAAATTTCAAACAACTATCATTCACAAATACTTCCGATTGCAATCAATTAATTCAAATTGATTTTAGAAAATAATCTCGAGTGATAAGTGCTTCTTTTATAAGCACGCAAAAAATAAAACAAATTTTGTGAGAAACACTTATATTGCTAGTTTAAGTATCAGCATCAAAGTGCGCTCGTTCCCATCGTAATTTTCACCAACTCACGAATTTGTCTAATAAAATATTGCATTTAGAGTGCTATTTGCGGTGATAAAGCGGAGAAGAGCATGTTTTAAAATTGCACTTGAACAGTAAAGGAGATACTTACGATTTCGAGCCAGAGGAGAGGCAGTGGGACTCCGTTCAGTGGGGAGATGGCTGCATTGAAACGTGTCTCTTCGATGAGCAAATTGATTTGGAGACGCATGTTTACTGTCATTGGAACGCCGAATTGTGGCTGGATTCCGAGCACTGAACCGTGGTCCTCAGCATTCGGTTTGAGTCCTTCCAAACGGTCTACGATGGTGGGATCAGAGTCGAGAAAGTGGGGCATCGATACAGCGACAGGAATATCTGAAAGTAAACGATTATTGTTATTTTAAAAGGATCAAGAGCACAGGGGGTCTAGTTTTAAAATGTTTCTAAAAAAATGGAGAATTAAAAAAAAACGAAAACTTTCTACCACAGATAAATAACTACTTTAATAGCTTTATTTAGAAACGTGTAGACCATAACTAAACAAGAGTAAAAATCTAGAAAAATTGTGAGTTTTTAACAAGTTCTTTTGCAAAATTATAATTAATTTGCTTATTTCTTTGAAATTTTTCTTCAAACATCACTATTCTAAATTATGGTCTTTAAATTAAAACTGTTAAAAAAAGAAGCTGTCAAATCGAAAAATTGCGTTTAATTTTTTTTTTAAATCAACATTTAAGAGAAACTTTCGTATAGTCGATTAATGATCACAAATTCAAATTGATTAATACATCAAAGTTTTCTTTGAATGAAGAAAAGTATGTAGAACAAACTTATTTTTCTTCCAAATTACTTAAATCTAAAATTATAATGTTTTGTAATTGACTATAAGCACAAAGTATTAACAAATTTAATAGTGATTTTTATGATATGTGATTAATTGCGAGTATTGAATAATGTATTATTAAACAGAGTGTAATTATGAAGCACTGTCTAGAAAAAGCATTGGCTGTAAAAAATATAAATTTTATAAATTTTTATAAATATATTTATTTCCATAATAGGCAATTGTAATATCTTTATTGAAATAATATTTTTTCTGTTTAGTAAATTCATTTTAGTGTAATATCATAAATATATGGAAATCAATTTAAAATATTTTACTGTTTTGGACGATTTTTAAAACGACAATAATATTTTAGAGAAATTGATTAAAGTTTGGTGTAAAACGCACTTGATAATTTGATTTTTAACTCTCTGGCTTTTTTAAATTTACTAGCCAAATTCGTCAATTTGAACGACACTATAGTTTAATAAAGCCTAATTTATCTTCTTTTTATATAATAATATAACTATAATACCTTTTGTTTTTTTATAAATAAAATAACAAATTTCACGTTTTTAAATTTTAATTAATATTTGTGAATAGATTATACTTTTGCTTATACTTGTATAGCGATATCAAAGATGTTTAATACCAAAATTTTTATATCTGTTCGATGAATTAACACTTACTGTAATAGCAGGGCGATAGATCTCCCAGACCTCTCTTTAAGCACATTCCATTTTCGCAGAAGCACTTTGTATTCGGGTCAGAGGCATTATTTAGGAAAGCGTTTTCGTCGAATCGAAACCACTCGATGTCCATTTGATCCACTCTCTCGGAATGAGTGTGTTTAATGGGGAGATGTCTGCAGAATTGTCTCCTGTACACTTGGAAATCGTTTCGGAACTGTTTGGGGAAGAGGGTGCCGTCGTAGGCTCCCCGGAGCGTGTTGCAAGGGACGTTCGATTCATTGGAAGCCTCATTATAGTTCCAATGATCAAAGCCCACCTTTCCGTTCCATTTGTCGATTGAATAGTCCCTCACAGCTATGGTTTCATCGGCGGTTTTCTTCGGATCAGAAGAGCCGGGCAAATTCATAACCACTAAATTCTCCTTGTCGTCGAACATCCGCTCTAAGAGGCCGAATGTTTTAATATCGTACACGGTGGGAATAATGGTGGAGCCGAGTTTCAGAAGCGGGTCGTCGTAGCCCCACAGAAATTCTTCGACGGTCAGGTTGAGGAACGGCTGCAGGTTCATCGTTTTGGCGAGGGTGCTGACGGACAGAGCGGCAAACACAGACCATTTGCTGGCCTGCGCGGAGACACCCAGTAGCGGAATGTTGGGCACTACGACGTTGAAATCGGATAGATTGCCAATCGATAGCTCCGGGATGAATTTCTGAGTCCGCACTGGCACATAGCTCATCGTTCCATTTGCATTAAATGTTATATTGTGGTGCTCCAGAACCTCCCTATAATTTACATGAAATGGCCATCGTAAATGATATTGCACCACTAGAGGATACTATGGATTTTGTGCAAATACACAACCGAAAATTCGGTCAATAGTGAATTGGTGAGGCTTTCAGTGCAATAATTTCATTAATATGGAAAATTATTTTAGGATCACACCAGTCTTTATTTATCTATTTAATTGTAGCAATGAAAACGAATAAATCTATGATCGAAACTTTAAACAGTAGTATAAAACATTACTCGTATTTAATGAATATAGCATTAAAGTCCACATAAATAAAAGATCACTAAATGCAAAAAGCGATGACTTTCATTTTTTGTATATAATGCAGTTGCATTTCTTGATTCGGCTATCTGCAATTTATTACTGATTTAATCATGAATTTTGGAGAAAAAAATAAAAGCATGCTTTTTTTTATCTATATTACCACTGATAAGCCAAAGACATAATTGCCCTTTTTCAAATTGAAACGATCAAAGTACAGCTGGGTGAACGACTTTTATCAGATGCATGCTTTCCGTTCGTGAAAATGATTCAGATTGGCAAACATATCATATTGTGATAATGCATTTATTCATAACAATTTTAAATAATTATCTTGTCATTCGAAATTTATTATACATAAGTAATCGAATGATTTAATAATTTGATAACCATTGAGTTTTCTGTTTTATAATTTGATTATAAGTTGATTATGGAACAAGTATAATTTTAAAAAATGGTAATTTATATGGAACTCCGTAAATCTATATAATAAATTTTAAACATAATTTGTAAATTTAACGTCAATAAATGTAAATTAAAAATGAGAGTTTTTCTAAACATTTTGAAAATTTGATTAAGTTCTTTTTTTGTTTTAATATTTTTAAAATAATTTACAAAAAATATATTTTTGATATTCAAAGAAATTATTTCACTGAGAGTGTCGGACAAAAATTAAAACAGGAAAAGGTTTGGTATGCGAAAATAGTGGTGTTATAGTTTATGGGGGAGGTATGGAAATGAATGTGTCTGGGGGTTGGTGGTGGGGGGATATTTACTGGTAAACGAATGGGCCGACATCCTGCACCGATAGCTTCTTATCGATGCCCGCGAGAAATCGGTCAGTGTTGGTGAAGTTGAAGATCGTGACCCGGATGTAGACGTCGACGGGCGGCGTTTTGAACAGGAAGAGCAGGAAACTGTGCGGATGGATCGATAGTTGCTATAAAGGGACAAAAGAGAAAATGAAGGCCAAAATTAGCATCAAACTCTGAGGTGAGGTGAGTTGGTTTATTCCATTTCAAAATACGTACATTATCAATCACTCGCTGCAACGGATCTATGACCAGGATTGCGTAGGCCAGCGTTATGCACAGAGAGCCAATTAACGTGCATTTTATTAGATCTGCAATCAGAGGGGACATAATTCAATTGTTGTTCAAACAAAGAAGGATTCCAGAATCAATTTCAGCCGTCAGCGACGATGGCCGGGGAACAATTAATATCATTTTCGCCACGGCATTGTCGAAAATTATTGGCCCTGATCGGAAAATTATTAGCGGGACGATTTATGACACTTAATTTGCATCCATAAATTAAGTAATTAAATTGTGAATTATCGTTGAAATAAATTTAAAAATGCAGAAAAATTTAGCGAACATGTTTTAGCATGATTAAAAGCCACAACGTGGTTGGCATTGTTCAATGTCATTAATAAGATGATAAAATTTAATAAAATAAATAAAAATACCAATAAATTTTTTCCTAAAACATATTTTATCTAGTAATAAAAGATAATAATTAGTATTATTTAAATAATTTTTTACAATTAGATAATGTATTCAAATCTAATATATTTTTCAACATTTTACCTACTTGACCTATTTTCTATTTCATATGCTTCAATTCATTTATTACTATTTAACGTTATTCACAATATACATTTATTTGGCACAACAGTTTGTTAGACTGATTATTATGATAAAAAATTTTTTTGATCTAGCTCTCAGGTAAGTAATAAATTTGAATATATTATTAGTTTAATCTATAGAATATATATTTTATTAAATAATTATTTATTTATTACATTTTAAAATTTGGATTTATCTACTAAAAATATAGAAGTTAAAATAACTCTGTCTTTGAATTAAAAACATATTTACAAGGAAAAGCCTGTATATTGACATTCCAAACAATTTTCATAATTTAACACAAATTTCCATGGAACATATTCTAACAAAATTTTGCACATAAGTGTTTTATTGACTTTTCTTTGTTTGTATTTTAGTCACGTAAATGGAATAAAACATTCTTTCCACGATAACTTTATTTTCACAAGTTTTATTCTATATTGAACTTGCAAATATAGACCAGGTGAACGAATTATAAGTTATGTACTAAGCGCTGGATCACCAGAGAATTGTTGACATAGACTTTGTAGCCTTTTATATACTCATCTTATAAAACCAATTGATCATATATTAACATTAAGCGCACGATTTCATATTAGAATGGAATTTGGATATTAATAGTTCAATATTTCAAATTTAGAATATTGAAAAGTATAACTTGTTTATTTTGAGTTTTTTATATATAGAAAATATTCTCGTCTGAAAATGCTTTAGTTTATAACTTAATTTGTTCTATAATAATTGTAAAATCTTCGTTTTACCGATTGATTTATGTAACAAAGTATTCAAATGTCATATCTATTTATTTGTCAATCTCTCACAATTGACAATTGAATATCATTACTTCGAATCATTATTTGAAATGATGTGATTAGCAGTAAGCACCATGAATATATGATTCTATTTAAAGCCTATTTATTGACAGAATTTTGCCACAGAAACAGAACACACCTATTTCAAAGAAGACCACTCCTTTCACAACTTTCATCTGTTTTTATTCATTGAATGGCATCAAATTAGTAGTATTATAGAGAGATTCCATTTATCTCTCCGATTCTCTGCATTTCATCCTGAGTCAATCGAGTCGAGTTCTGAGACGACGCTTAAAATATTTTGCCACCTTGTAAATTTGTAATATATATTTATATTAATTTCTTTAACAACAATATGTACATTTACATTTTTTTAAAATACATTTTTTTGTATTAAATTGGTTTTACATATGTTTATTATGTCGAGGGCATTTCCAATAACAGTGATTAGGGCTCCAACTCGGTATCTACTTTTCCGTCTGCATTCTTCCCAGTTCCTCTTCAGACCTCTTCGACTAGGAATTTGCTAAAACTGTGCGATTATTAAATTTTATTTAGGCAGATTATTTTCGCTCGTAAATAAATTAACATGTAATTGTCCGCCACGCATTTAATTTTAACCAACTCACACACCGTACTTTACCTTAATTGATTAACCCTAGCCAACAGTGATTGATGTTGTAACGATTCAACCCAGATGCGGTCGTTTATGACACCAATTTTAATTTGATATAAAACAATTTTTTTAATAGATTAAAACAGTTTTGCTTTGATGATAAAATTAGGTGATTTCACTTGAAATTCAATCAAATGGAATAGATGATTTTTACAATAAAAATAACAATTCCAGAAAAATAACATATAGTTTTTATTTATTTTCAAACTGGGGGTCTAAAACGACCCCATCTGGGTTGGTTAGGTTCGGGTTAAATCCTTTTTCAGAACCAATGACAAGGTAAGTTATTCCGGTGAAATGTTCTTTCTGTAAGTATTTATTTGTTGAAGACTAGATTTTTTGTTAGTTATTAGATTTATATCAATTAAATTCAATTAATATGGTTTTAGATTAGAGTTTATTTCATTTTTATTAAAAATTGGTGTTAGTACACGATATATCTACAATTGAATCAATATGGTGGTTATTTTTTTTAATTCAATCATTTGTTCAAATTTAAGATTGTTCAAACTTATTTTACTTTTCGTTTGCATGTTAGCATAAGACACGTAAAAGCCAGACTAAACAAAAATATTAATTTATATATATATATTTTTTTAAATATGCCTCTCCTAGCGGTTAATACCCTAAAAATCCTCATCAAGATCGTGGGATCAAAAAGCTAGAGAATTTTGTGTCTTAATGACTTTGATTTTGTTTTTATTTAATATCTTTTTTATTAAAAACGTTTTTATTTAATTTTTTAAATATATATTAGAAATATAGGGGAATAATTGATTATATTGATTTCTATTCGATTCTTATTGCTTAAACGTATAAAATTCAATTCTCATTTTTCAGCTTTGTCTGTGTGTTGGAATACGAACTAATAAAAAAACTGTTAAAAGTTTTCTATAAAAAGCATGAAATGGAAATTAATCATTAAGATCCATATTCTTCATTTTTGTAAAAATTTAATTAAAAATACATTCTAAAGTATTCTATAAAAACGGTCCTTAACGATTGGAAGAGTATGACGGTATTGTTTTAGAAATCCTTATATATTATAACTTGGATGGAACTACAATAACTATTTAAAATAAGTTTAGATCTCGATTATCAGTATAATCCAGATAAAGTCGACATAATAGTTTGTCAGACACTTGAATTTAGTTCAATATAATATTATTCAAGTATGTTTTAAGTTTTACATCAATTTAATGTGTAATAGAGAAAACCATAAAAGACTACCAAAGTTTGGAAAGGTTTTTGCTTCAAAAATGATATCCCATAAGAAATGCACCAGTGAAGGTTCCTTCTAGTGAATAAATGTGATCATAAAGTCTCATAAGTCACGGGGAAATGTGACATATCGCAGTAACTCTTGTGATAATAACTAGCAATGCAGCGAAAAAGTGGTTTTACTCTCGTTTTCTTTGGGTTTGTTGGTGGTGTGAGACGTGCAGACGACGTCGTTGTTGCTTTATGTACAAACGGTATTATTAATTTATTATTTACCCGGCCGCAGAAGTTCACGGTCGTTTAATGTAATGATTTCTATAGCACATGGCTGAAATTATAAACAAACTCGGATATATGGGTATAAAATCATAAAAAAGGAGGAGGAGGAGTATGAGTAGGAGGAGATGAGGTTGACTCTAGTGATTAGAGTCTGAGCAGAATACTAATTTAAAGACATACATGTGATATACGTGAAGAAATTATTTCCTTTTGCGGTCACCCAATTTCGTCATTTTGCTTTGATAAATTCTGCAAGCCTGTACCGATTTAATAATTATCATTTGCGATAATAATACGTTTTAACACAAAATGTCCATATATTTTGCTCGCTTTTAATCGATTGGCTAATGTCGGATAATTAAGATGAAATAAAAGTTATTGAGAAATGTCATTTCATTACAATGACTAGGCAAGTAGTACCTAATTTCTAATAATTTCTTGGCTGCAACACTGTTATTGTAACACACATACGGCATTTCCTATGCCGGTGCGAAAATATCGCGGAATATTGCACAAGTTTAATTGCTGTATTTAATGGCAATCGGCAAACGCATTGACTCCGGTAATGGAGTGTAAAATTCGCTTGGCTATCCGATTACATTCATGTAGGGATTGTAGGTAAATTTAAAAGGACAAGAATTATGCAACAAAATAAAAAGCTGCCACATTTATTATTGAATTATAAATTGTAATATAATTTTTTCTTTAATGAGTTTTTGAGAATAATTTGAAAAACTTAAACTTAGTTTTACTAAATCGAAAATTAAAACATGAAATTCAAATCAAACGTGAGGCTTTATAAAAAAGAGTTATAAAGGCTTATTTTATTTTACACTAACAAATCACAGTGAAACCACGACCAACGAAAGTGTCGTACATATAAAACTGATGAGTTTCTTTCACTGAGGTCACACTTTAATAACAAAGAAAAAGCACACGTGCTTTAAAGAATTCTTTAAAGCACTTGTGCTATATAATAACAACTTTGACAGAGTATAATTGAGTGCCATAATATCAATACTAAGCACAAAAAATGCATAAATATTTATCCTATCCCATAATTAAGCACATAAAAATATTTTTTGACAATGCAGTTAGGCCCAGCAATTGTCATAGGAAGGGAGAGCTAGGGCGAAATACGAGGAGGGGCGTATGGCTGTCTACCATATCTGTTGATACGTTATCGTTACAACGATAGATTGATATTTGTGTTGGCAATTAAATGTAAAATTTTAATGATAATAGAGAAAGGAGTCAAAGGCAGCTTTTAGATTATGAATAGAGTGTAGTCTATCTTTATTTATAGTAATCTGTTTATGTTGATCACCTTTTTTAAAATTTGTTTTATGGTAATATCAACGTAAACTTTTAGTTTTATTGAAGCATTAAGGAATGAAAAACGTCAATTTCTGTGTCAATCTAAAAAGACTATATTTTGGAACTTTGGATAGGCTCTAAATTAAGGACATACCAATATAAACTAAGAATCTCAAAGTAACATATTAATATTAAAAGCATAATCCAATTTAAATTATTCAGTATGTCCGCAATGGCTTTTATGGTTCTTTTTAAAGTAATTGGATTGGTTTTGTTGTCGTTTGTAACTGATACAGTCTATATGCCACACATGTAACATGTAATGCATTGATTCTTTCTCGAAAAAATTTCTTTGGAGAAATTATTTGTGGCGCAAATACGCTTGTTTTAGTCGGTGACGAGATCTGGTGGCATTTTCTCAACCGCACACTGGCGAAGGAGTTACATAATTGAATTATTAAATGCCGGGCCGAGGAAAATAAACTGTGATTATGGAGCCAATTTTGCGATCCGTTAACATTCGTGGTCGCCTTTCGATCAGCTGTTATTTCTCACCGCTGCTGCTGCTGGACCCTCATTTGGCAAATTGTAATAATGACATGCAAATGTAAATCTCTCTCTTCGGGACAATTTCACTGATAATAATGATAGCAACTGCTGCGGCGAATAAATTGGGAATCGTGATGATGGACTCTGGGAAACCGACTTAATTCGAATTATATTCCCCAACTCTCTGGGCAGATTGAACGAAATGGAAAATTATGACAAAGGAATTATTATGGCTATTACTTTCACTTGCAATCAGTATTGCACTTCACTGCCCTCCAGTTGAATTCGCGCGCAAAACTCACTCTCACTCTGATTTTGCAATAATAAACAATCATAAAATCCATCTGTCCAGCAGCAATGTGATAACAACGATCCAAGCATCTCTTGATTCAGTGAGAGAGAGAATTCAATTCACTACGATGACGGTGACTAGGCACCTCTGGAATTGTGTCACTCATTTCTCCTCTATTTATCGCCGTGTCTATCTTTTACCAGTTTTACACTCCATTGATATAAGCTCTAATAAAAATAGTCAATTGAGAAATTTTGCAATATTTGTAATTGTCTAATTAACGCCACAACGATTGTAATATTTACTTAGTTGTGACGTTTTCACAAGTCGATCATTACACTGTTAACAGTCGGTGATTTGTATTGTTTCAACAATATATATTTTGAGATAGTCTAATCACAATTGATTATATGTATATACAAATATAGGTATATACTTGTAGAGAAGAGATCAATGAATAAAAGATAATTCTGAATCAATGAATGAAATATTTGATTGGCAGACCTTTGTTTAATGAATAATGTAAATAAAAAATTTAAAAAATTGATAAGTGTAGAGATTACAATGTGGATATTTGTTGAAGAATTTATAGAAGACCTTAACAATAAATTCTTCGAAAATTATCAAAAAAACCCAATATAACCAATTATAGTTTTTAAGGCATTGAATATGTTTGAATCATTTGTTCAAATACGAGTATGTGAAGAAAAAGATGTGATTTTCGAGGCTTAGAGTCCGTTATCTATAAATCTCGATTAGATGCAGTCAGGATTATTAAGGTTTGTGGATTTATAATGAAAGAGTATATTAAGCTAAAATGTGTCAAAAATACTAATTACAAATTTTAATTTTCTTCGTACAAGCAACGAAAAAAATGTAATCATTCTTGCTAAGTTTATGTCATAACTTTATTTGTTAACATTAGAAGGTCTTTCGTGATAACTTTAGGTAAATTCCAATGTGGTTAGCCCTTATGTTATATTTAAGGTAAAATTTAAATCTCTCTAAACAAGGCATTTCTTAGTTTAGGGTAAACACACTACTGTACAACTGTCTCAACTCCCATTAATCCAATTTTTTTATATTTCCAATAATGAACTGATTCGACACCTATACATAACAATATTATTGGCATTTTTAAAATTGATTTGAAAGTCCCAGTTTCTGTCATTCGGAAGTGTGGTATTAACCCTCATAAAGTTAAGCTTCTGAAGCACAGAATACTATAAATATTCAATCATGAAATTTACTGCTTATAAACATAAATATATAGTTCAAAATATAGTTTGTTTCAATTAAAAATATTAAAAACATAAAAGTTATAGTGTTTAATAATTTGGCTTCATGTGGGACGAACCAATAGATCCTCCACCAAAATCTCGATCTCGATTTGTTCTTCTCTAAATTCAATAAAAATGCTTTGCATGTCCTCTTAAGAATTATCTTAAAATATATTAGGAGAGACAGCAGGCGTATATTTTTTAAAGTTAACATTTTCCAAAGTAACGAATGAAAGATTTAAAATTTTAGTTATTTTTTATCATTTAAAAAAAATATGATGCAGAAAATTGAATTAAAAGAGATTTTTATTTTTTATTAGTTTCAAAACTTGAGTTTTCTTTTAAAAAATTCTCATTCATATTGCCTATAAAACTGCAAGAAACCATAGTCAAAGTTGTAATATTTTTCTGGGAAAGAGTTATGAAACGCACCCGAACGAGGGTATTATTGTTGCATGGAAAACAGTTTCCGCATTTGCATGCATGTTTGGTTGTGTGTTGAAGGTAATAAATGATTGGATTATTTGATTACACATTACATAATTATGAAAATGTATATTGGGTTAAATTGTGATTAGCCGCGATCAAAGGTAATCTGAAAAGTATCAATATTTTTGGAACACCCTTTTCAATTTCACTGGGAAAATGATTGAATTTGATCAATTTTACTGACCTCCATTCGATATGTTTATGTCTTAACCGAAATCGAATAATGTTATTTGAAAGAGAGGTTAATCAGAGTTGTTGATTCAATTCAACGAAATTTGATTTTATGTGCGAATAAACACTTTTTTCACTCGCACTCTTTCGCATTAACTGCCTGACAAATAATCTTGAAGAAATGTGTTTTTGTGCAGGGATGTGTCAGTATTAAGAGGAACTGTGGCATGACGAATACCTCGCCTTGGAGTTTTCCCCAGGTGTCTGCAAGGTGACACAATGAACTTTCGGACGGCGGCATGTCCGTTTTAATACACTTTTGTTTTGACATATATGTATATAATTTTGCAAATTACGCGCGATCGTGTCCATTGATTAAATTTCTCTATTTTGCCTCTCTTTTGTTCCCACGACACAACACAAAGTGGAGACTCCGTGCAAAAATTTTTGCACTGATAATGTGACAATTTGTCTCTTTTTATTGCCGCCGGTGGGAGCTGAGGAGAGTCGGGTCACCAGACCTGATCGTTCATTGGCAATGATTTTTTTTTCGTGTTTTGATTTATGTGTTCTGTCGAGGGAAATTATAAACAACACTCTTGAAGTCAAGCAATGAACTGAGGTAAGATCGGTTTAGGGTTGGTATCATTTTTGGAGTACACTTAAAATAAAGTTTAATTATAACCAAGATATATTTGTTTTCATTTTCAAAACTTATCAATTAAAAAAGGTCAATAAGAAGTGTACACTAAAAAAGCAACTGTATAAAAGAAACCTCGTGTGTTCCGAGAATTTTCATAGATTATTAACTATCTTAGATATATTTCTGAGTGATAACATAAATAATTTTTTTCTGACTCAATTTTTGTGTTAATAAAATAAAATAAAATAAAATAAAATA
>JXOV01008180.1:0-11550 GCA_001014945.1 Clogmia albipunctata | reverse complement strand
ATAGGACCACGGCCCTGAAAGGAACATGGGGGTCTCAAGCTCAACCTAAAATAATGGGTTTTGACATTTAAGTGATAATTTTGTTTTACAGTGTATTATCATTCCATTAAGATCACCTGTGCGGTNCTTTCTATGTAAAAAAGTTCGCCGTGAACGTGAACATTAATTGGCGAGCTTATAGGACCACGGCCCTGAAAGGAACATGGGGGTCTCAAGCTCAACCTAAAATAATGGGTTTTGACATTTAAGTGATAATTTTGTTTTACAGTGTATTATCATTCCATTAAGATCACCTGTGCGGTTGTAAACGCATCCAGTCAATCCATCCATTTTGTTTCTATTTTAATGTCACTATGTAACAATTCGCTAGAAATATTTTTTGGGAATGTTACAAATGGAAAAACTTTTTTCGCGCTGGAAAAATTCCTGTAAGAAATAAGGGAGTAAACGGCCAATTTGTTAACTTTTCGTTGATTAATTTATAATTTAATATTATTCGTGATTATCTCTTGTTTGTGGTCTTTAAACAAAGACTTCAATTTGTTAACAGTTTAAAACAAATAGTTTATAATTTTTGAATTTATTCATTATTTCTATTATTTAATAAATGGGCTCTTATTAATTATGATTGAAACATAAAAAATCGTTTAATTTGATTGCTTAGCTCTCAAATAACTGTATTTAATGAAAATATCTCAATTATATGGAAAACGCGGCGTTATGATTTACGGTTCAGAGATTAATTAATATTTTTTAATAATGCCACATTTTGAGGGTTAACCATTTTGTTAATTATGGATACGCCTACAGCCTACTGTAATCTGCACTGGTGAGCTTATGGTATTTGGTTATAACAAATGGAGTTGAGGTTGTTTTGATCTAATTTCACTACCAGACGCGATGATTACATAAAACCCGAGCCGTACGAGTCTATAAAATATAGTACTTTCGTTTTCCGTATATTTGTATTTAGTTTTCTTTATCATTTTCTTGTAAAGCGTGTCGAAGACAAAGCTGAGCGGCGAGAGATGGAGTAAAACACGTAAATTGTGTTTAATTGTGAGTTGGTTAATGCTTTGCGCATTTGATACAAATATCGCTTTGTAGTTTTTTCACTCCTCTCTCAATACATTTGCCGAGTAACAATCATCGCTTTTATTTACCCGTAAAGCACTAAAGTCTGACTTGTAATGGTGTTATTCCTGCCGAAAGCTCACAACTTCGCACAGCAAAACATCGTTTTATTGCAAATTGTTTGTGTCTTCAATGACGCAAGCCGAGGAAGTGCAGAATTTGCGGAATCTGCAAAGCACTTGAGTGATTCGCCGCCGACAAATTCGCGATTTGCGTGAATGCCGGGTGCGTAACCCTAATTACTCGAATTCTAGGACGTTTTTCTTTGTGGCGATTCACACATTCTTTGTTTTACTTTTGCCTTTTTTGTGCATGGAATTTGACTCAAATCTGTGCGAAGTTGCAAACAATTACCAGAGCCATTTACTAATATACTGTCTGAATTAATTGGACAATATGAACCGGGCAATTACAAACAATTATGGGTGCTTAATCCACACCGCATTATTTCGTAAAAGCTCTAATTGTTTTTGGAACAGATCATGGACCATTATAAGACTGTTCAATAAATCTAAATCGGACCAATTGATTTTTGATAAAAAAAATTAGATCAGGGATGCTATACGAACACTCTTTTATTGTTGGCAACTCTGATATAATATATTTGGTTTAATTTAATATTTTATTTATTGACATTCTAATTTAAAGACTGACAACTTTAAAGGGATATGCGTATTGATCCATGATTCAAAAACGTTTTTGCACTCCCGTATCGAAACATACGCTTTTCGATATCCATTTGAGTTTCGTAATGTTTTACTTTATGGCTTCAGTGAAAATTTTGAATTTTTATTTCACTAGGGCAAAAAATGTCATAAATTATCTAACGAATTTGGATCAAAGTCAAAATTTGGTCGCAATTGTTGCAATTAAACTACACAAAATATTGTCTCGGCTATGACATAGGACCGTGCCTATATTTCAAATTAATTAACGTTTTCTGTTTTATAATTTTAATATTTACCGTTTCAACAGCCATTTGCATATAATTTGGCTATTTTTGTTCGATTTTTGCCACATGACGTAGATATCAGAGATAAATCTGTTTAACTGTAATGTAAGTAAATTAGAGTAATATTGAATTTAATTGAAATTTATTAAACATAAATTAAATAAAACAAACGTTCCATGCCACAATAAAATAGGCATTTGCCTTATGACCAAGTTGTTAGTTGTTAGGACAAAACAAACCAAAGTAGTTTGAATTTCATCCGTTAACGGTAACTTTACAATTTAACATTTCACTTGAAACATTCGTGAAACATATAAATTTTTTAATTGTTTTACTAAATCCTTATGGATCGGTCCTGTATAATTATCTCCCCCATTATTAATTTATCCTATTTCTAATATTCGTTCTGGTGTTTTATTTCATGTTTGCCTTGTAACTTTTTCTTGGCCTTTTTACTAGTTTCTATCTTTTCAGTCGCGATTCCATTAAAGTTATGGAATCGCGAATCGTCGTAAATTAGTCTAATTGTCTCCATTAACATAATACGTAATGGTCATTTTATAAATATTTTTTTCAATATATCATGGAAATAGAGCACATTACACGGTGTATCCCTGTATCACGGTATCACTGATAAATCCGTGATAGAACCATTTTTTTGAAACACAATTAGACACCTCATTCAACATCTAAGAAATATTTTACATTTGATCGTTTAATGGAAAAAATTTCATGTGATCAATACTGCTTTATTGCAGTGGCAAGTAAAATGTCCAAATATATTTCTAAGTAATTGAATATTAGTACAAAGAACAAATTGAGTGTATTTACACGATTGTGATAGTCTGCGGCTATTAAATAATGCATAATGAAACACTGTACGTTTATGAAGGAGTTTATAGTGGCAGAATTGACTACTAAAATGTTATCAATTTTCGAATAGAATTGTATAAATTCATTAGGCTTTCCATTGAAATATATTATATTACAAAAATTTTCTGCCACGAAGTGTTATTAAGACGAGCAGTTATCTGTTATCCAACTAAAGTATTTATAGATTGAATTCTGGCCAGTAAGTGTAGGTGTTTCTAGAAGGCTAATCATTTAAAATGCAATCATGAAAGGTCATAATTTATTTTTGTGAAATTGGTTGTTTATTTCAATTACCAAATAGTTGTGGTTAAATTTTAGTAACATAATTTAATTTCATTTCTCGAAGCGATGCATACTTACTTTGGAATATTACAAAAAACCAGTGGCGTAGCTAGGGACTTTGCCGCCCCTTACATAAATTAAATTTTTTTTAAAAATCAAAGAAATTTTTCATTATTTTTGTACGATTGCTTAGTAAATTGGGTGGTAGACGGAGTATAGATTTTAGATAGAAAAATCACATATTATGGTTAAAAATGCCGCCTTAAAAATTGTGCCGCCCGGGGCGGTCCGCCCCCGCCGCACTCCCCTAGCTACGTCACTGCAAAAAAGTATTATTTTGAAATAGAATCTATTTGATATTTTGTGAAATATTGAAAAATTGCATATATTACTTATAACATATTCGACTTTACATATTTATTTATTCAAGTGATGAATAAAAAAAATTGAAACTTATTACAATGGAAATGTTAGATACATGTATGTAGTTTCTTACAACAAAATCACCAATTCATGAGATAAATCTGAGTAATCGAAAGCAGGTAAAAGTTTCTCACACAATTTAAGCCCTTTTGGGATGTTAACATTGGACAACTTACATCATTAACAATTTTGTACACAGTTCTTTTATATTTGTGTATTATAATGTCTAATAATTTTATTTTGTTACGAAAAGAATATGTTGTAAAAGAAATACGAATGTATCAAAATTATTTAAATTTTGTTGAAAATAATGAAAACAACCGAGTTGATATTTAAACACAACTCAACCACCTTACATATGCTAACGGAACTACCGACGAAATTCGAGTAAGTAAATCACTAGCTAATTACACCACGAAAAAAAAGATAACTTGAAAGATAAGAGACGACCTCCATTTTCGAAACATGTATTTTAAATTAAAAATCAATCTTCATTCAAAACAAATTAAAAGCCATGGAGCAACAATTACTGTGAATTGTTGGATCGCACACAAAGTACTCGATTTGAGCTGCACAATCCGATTCCAGTCATATGTACATTCATTTGGACATCGTGGATCTTGATTGGCTGTTGAAAAGTGTTTTAAAATTAGTCGCAATCCAATTTATATGAATTCGCAGACCATATTTTGCAATGAATATTTCTGCATGAAATGAAAAGCGGCATACAGTTCAAAATGGTATTGTCTAGCAGTCAACTTTACTCTCTGCATAGAGTCAAACAAAAAACAAAAAACAGGAGAAAAAAACAAAAACAAACAGATGAATAAAAAAAAGTCGTGGGAGTTGGGCAAAAGTTATTCGCAAACACTACTACTCGTAAAAAAATGAAAAAGCGGGCGAACAATTGCATGGCTTATTGTAACTGGGCCCGTTCGTTGTTTGGCTAGAAAATTAATTCACATCAAGTGCCTCTAGTGGCTTGGAATTGACTTTAATTTCTGTTTGCAGTTCGCTGTTCGCAAGACCTTGACATTGTTGCTGAATTTGTAAATTTAATCCGTTCGTTCCAGTGGTTCAGTTCAGGTGAATGGCTCGCGCCGCTTTGAGGAAGACAAAACAAAGTAAAACTGAATGCAAAAGAGGCGCTTGGACTAATTGGCCACAGCCGAGAGCCGTTCTTGGGGCTTCTATTAAATTTGGAATGAAAAGATCTTTGCCACTTTCTCTGCCTTTTCTGCAAATCAGTTCTTTCATATCAACACCTTTTTTCGCTCTCTTTTGTTCACACGACAATTGCACTTTCTGTGGCAATTTTTTCGCCAGCGAAATGATATCGATACAATATGAGACTTGCGATTTTCACCAAAATTGTTCCAGCAATCTTCTCACACATTCAGTGAAAATTCTTTAGTTTAATTGGCAATTATTGCAATTAAAATCATAAATTTGATTAAAGATAGTATTCAGATTTAATAGTTTTCAGTAATTTAATCATGTGCATTTTTTATCGTAACTGACAATAAATTTAAACTTTTTGCATTAGATAATTGTAACCCACAGAATGATTTATCTAAGTCTCAAATTTAGTGAAGACACATGATTTATATCGTTTTTTGTTTGAGATTCTGAAATAATTCAATTGAGCTCCATTAGGCATTTGACCAAAACTCTGAAATTTAACAACTTTTATCATATAGTTTTGTAATAATATCATCTGAAATCCTATAAAATATAATTCTTTAAATTATTTATTTATTTTTAGTAAAATTTTGTAGTATTTTCTGTACTTTCTGGAACAAATTCATAAATAACGATATTTGTTTATAAAACTGAAAAAATATGAATGAATAATCATTAAAATATATAAAATATAACGTAAACAACTATACCTTTTTTAAAAAATAACTTCAATAAATCGGAACCGCGTCTTTAAACAAGTAAAATGGAGTGTATAAATCGAAGACACCTACCGTAAAAGGATAACTATAGTAATTTAAACATAAGTCATTTTTTCAAACTATCTTCTAAGCACATGTTCAATCTACAAAAAACCACGATTCAAATCGAACCAACCTTTTGTTTTGATGCTGAAGATATTTAGTTTGATGGTTAAAATGGGATAGTAAGGAGTTTCATTCTTTGAATTTAGCAAAAATAGCAAAAGACAGCTTCAACTACCCCGTACTGTAAGGCTTGGTGTAATTTAAATCGTCTACGGACCGGCCATGGTTCTAGTTCTGTAAATGGGTGTTAAAGAATAAGTGTGTGTTGGGCATTTCATCAAACTATCGAATACCCAGAATTACGATATATGATTGGTATTCAGAACATTGGAAATCTCAATGAAGATTACATCAATGAGATTAGTTTAGATGTTTTTATAGCACAAGTACTTTAAAGAACTCTGTAAAGCACTAGTGCTTTTTCTTTATTATTAAAGTGTGACTTCCATGAAAGATAACTTTATATGGACGTCAGTTTCATGGTATGTTGTTTGATTATATTTGTTGATGATTTCACAAGATAACAAAATATTTGAATTTAAATATAGCGTTTTAATTAAAATACACATATTTCTTTCTCTTTCGAGCTGAAGAGCAAGATTATATTTCCTTTTTGAAACTAAGTGAAACAAAGATACGGCTTTCTCTATCTTTCTGTGGAATTTAAAAAAACCAAAACCATGTGAAGAAGCGAAATATATTTTAAAGTTGGATATAAGAAAAGAATTTTTGTTTTTATTTCTTCGGTTATTTTATTTAAAAATGCGTTAAACCTTGAATAAAACACGGTGGATAAGCATTATTAAACACACGAGCCATCTTTAAAGAACTAGCTACGATCGTATTTAGTGGTATTTAATTAGTCCTTAGCTCATCTACTTTATTTTATTTAGTAAATAACTACACATATTAAATAAAATATATTTTAAAAAAATATTTTGTCTTCCTTTAATAATTTAATTTATAAAATAATTGACGCGCGCCACCTAGAAAGGCAACAAGCTAAATTCATACAAAAAAGAACAGCATCCTTTGTTTCAACCTTTCTTTTAAACTCTGTTTTAAACTAACTGCTTTAGATGTATTGTGTCTGGAAATTATTAAATTTAGACGTTCGCTATCTTGCATTAGTATTGGTTTTGTGTACAAATATGATTTTAATATTATTATTTCTTTACGTTGTTCTTTCTACAGGGTTTAGCCTTAATATAATAATTCCGCTTTGGTGTTCGTATTAATAACAAAAAGATTCATTCACAAACAAAACCTTAGAACTTCATTTAAACTAATATAATTTTTAATATTAAATTAATGACAATTTATCTAATTAAAAATTAATTGAATTATTTGTACAAAATTATAAACATCAATATGCAAGCGTTCAAAGGTATTTTCTTTGATTATTACTAAAAAATCGTCTGATGCTGATTTGCTCCATTCACTCAAAATCTGTCAAGTAAATATTTCTTTCTGGTTAATAGAGGTAATTTCCAGAAAACAGCAACTGGAGGCAACTGCTTTGATTTTTCTACTAAACGGACACTCTTTTTTTAACTCATGTTTTGGCTCTGAAATTCTCTCGACAGCGTTTTTTCCATCCCACGCAAAATTGCAATACCTCTGGACGGGAGTTTAAAGCCATGACTGACCGAAGTGGAAAAAATCGATTAATGCATACACTTTATTTTTATTTTCCAATTTCAACACACCAATTATTAGAAGTGTACCGTTTTATTTGCACTTGATTAAATCATTGCTCTGATAATTGAAAAATAATAACGTCTGCTGTTATTGGCAAATACGGTGAAGGAGGAAAATTGTTTTTTCAAATGATTGTACTTATGTTACAATTAAATTTAAAATAAATAGTTTTTGTTGTGGATTTAAAATGAAAATTATTAATTATTGATGTAGATAAAATTGTTAAATTGTACACATTAAAAGAGGACTTTAATTTATTATTCTATTTAATTCAATTCTAAAGCTCTGTGTGCATTTAGCGTCGGTGTTCTGCCTCCCTCTCTCACCTTCACGTTGTGGACGAATTTCAACTAAACAACTTGCACGAAGGTTGGGTTTTTATCCAGATGGAACACGGGCTAGTGAACAAACTACATAGTGAGGTGCACTGAAAGTTGGTTAGTACAATCTGCGTCAGGGGGAAATGAAATTTCAGTTCCAGTAAAAGGCTGGCTATACTTTTAACTTGTAACTTGAAAGTGCGAATCATTACATGAACAACAGTAACAAGAACAGAACTCTGGTCAAATGAGGTTTTCTCGTCAGGTGACAAACTGCTCAAAATCTAAAGCAACAAAAACCAAAGCTATACGCGCCGCGGAGTATAAAAAATAAATCAAACGACTACGCATCTAAATTTGTGGTTTCCCCAACGTTAATTTACAATTAAGTTGTGGTAATCTGTGGTAGTAGTAGTGAATACGTCATTGACGCCGCTGTCATCCATTTTTTTGATTTTGCATGCAAGAAAATTGGAATTTAGCCATAAAAAACCACAAAACTGATGGATTGATGTTGTCTTCTGATTTTGTAAACAAATGTTCCGTTTGTGGTAATGTGAAGATCTGTTTGAGAAGTATTTTCATCTTAAAACCCAAATCCAGGCTTAGATGTAGTTCAGAGAGCTATAATGAGTATTAAATTAGTTACAATTGATCAATAAACAGATATTTTACTCATCATTTTCATGAAAAAGTCGTTTTGACTATTAGCTGAAATATCTCATATTTTACAAGAAGTAGATACCAATTTGACTTGAATCGAGGACTGGCCACATGTATATTGTTATATAGATTCTATATTATAGCGAATTTAACACTATTTCTAAAAAAATATTGACACTTTTTGACCAAATTTTGTGAGAGAAGTTTTGCACTTATTTCCGCGTTTTCTCGTAAAATAATGGATATTCAGCACATTAGAACCAAACACTGAAGTGTTAGGTTGTTATAGTCTATTTAAAAGTTTTTTAGCAAAATTATCACTAATTTNCATGTATATTGTTATATAGATTCTATATTATAGCGAATTTAACACTATTTCTAAAAAAATATTGACACTTTTTGACCAAATTTTGTGAGAGAAGTTTTGCACTTATTTCCGCGTTTTCTCGTAAAATAATGGATATTCAGCACATTAGAACCAAACACTGAAGTGTTAGGTTGTTATAGTCTATTTAAAAGTTTTTTAGCAAAATTATCACTAATTTAGAGATTCGGTTCGGACAAAATCAAAACAAAGTATGACAGCGTCGTCAATGACGTCACACTTTCAACAGTGTAAAAATTCGTTTAAAATTCGCCAAAAGAGGCTTTTAAATAGACTTAATACGTGCAACAATTAATTAAGAAAAAATTCTTTGGTACTAATATGGTGAATATCTATTATTTCGCACGAGAATGCCAAAATAATCGCAAAAATTTTCTTGAAATTTAAAAAATCGTTTTCAATTTGGCACATTATATAATCAAGATAACGTTATACATGTTTCAAGTTTACAATTCAAGTCGGATTGGTGGCTGCTTTTAAAAGAAGTATTAACAGCGCATTCAATGACGTTACATATTAAACATTTTTAAAAATCTAAACAATGAGTTAAATGGCTTTGTGTAAAACATCCAATTTGGGTGCGACAAAGTGATCTGGATAGCTTCCAGACAAAAGCTGCAGCTCCGTTGAGTCGTTGACTAGAATAGTTGGTTAGTAATTCGGTATTTTTGAGGTGGTAAATCACGTTGATTCAGGATGATGTCGTGGTTTGATTCAGGTTTAGGTAAAAGGTGTTCGGTATTTGTCTAGTCATCTGTGATAAATCTTATATTTATAAAAGATGTCAAATTTGTCGGTCTCTATGTCATTAGATAACTATGTTATTATATGTACATAAATCAAAGATGACTTATAAAACCAAAACCTTTTAATATTAAATTTTTTAAATAAAAATTAGATATGACATGTGCCATTTAACATTAGTTTTTATATTAGCACATTGATTCTTAAATGCAATTTTCATGCACATTAATTAATCGGTAATATATTTCCATTTTCAACTTAATTATCAAATATTCATGCGAGAAGTCATACTTATCAAACTACTGTTTAATTTCTTTTATTGCTCTGCGGTAATTCTCGACGTTTCACAAGCTTTTGACCGGGTTTAAAACGACGATGTACTTACTAAATGTTCAATACATCTCCCAAGCTTCTTCTGTAAACTCTTAAGTAATTACTTACGGCAACGTACCTTTCATGTATCAGTCCATGGTTCATGCTCTTCCCAACGGTCAATACACGCTGGAGTTCCGCAGGGTTGTGTGCTGGGCCCAATCTTATACCTAATTTACACTTCTGATCTTCCCGTAAGTAACAACGTTACTACTTGCACTTTCGCAGATGACACTGCGGTATTGTCCAGCCACACAAACCCACGCAAAGCCTCTGCAACTCTCCAGAGGCTTCTAGATAAGATTTCGAACTGGACAACAGAATGGGGCCTTGGTCTCAACAAGGACAAATGTCAACATATGACCTTTGCTCTGAGACCCGGTAACACCCCAACAGTATCAATATTAAGCAAAGATCTTACCCAAGTTCAACCTACTTATGAGTGCACATAGACCGACATCACACCTGGAACAAACTTATTACGATGAAAATAGTTCAAGCTTAATTAGCTTTGAAGGAGCTCCACTGGCTATTACACTCAGTGAAAATCTTTAATTTTTATTTCACTATTAAAAAAAATGTCATAAACTATCCAAAGTCAAAATTTGCCATTTTTACATTTAAACTACACAAAATAATGGTATCGGCATTGCCGTGATTATGTTGCAAATTAATTAACGTTTCCTGTTTTAAAATTTTAATAATTACCGCTTTTGATTTTTGGTACATTAAGTAGATATCAGAGATAAATCTGCTTAACTATAATATAAGTAAATAATAGTAATAGCCGTATATTGCTTAAAATGGAAAATTTTTTTAGATAAATTAAAGCAAAACTGTTCGATGCAACAATAAAATAGAATATCATTTCACTCGTTAAAAACGGTTGACTTTACACCCTTGTAGCACAAATAATTATAACTATATAATAACACTCGTCACCAATAAAGACTAAAAACCACCTCTTAACTTATAACATTACACGCAGATTACAGACATTTTTCAATTAATAACATTTATATATCCTACTTTTAATGTTTATAAACTTTATCTGAAAAGAGATATTACATATTTTCCTTTTCTCTTTAAAAAAAACAACCAAAAACGAAATGTTGAACAATTTGGCCTCATTCCAAGGAAATTGTTAACATTTATTGGTAAAGAGGGTTCAAAATAACGCAAGATGAAGAGGACGGAATGTGTTTGGTTTACAAATTGGTTACATTTGGGACTGGATCTGATGGCCAATTAATTAACGGCAAGACTGTGCCTTTGCTATTTAATTAGATTTGTATCAGACCAGTCACTTTCATGAGCCATCGATCACTCTGCGTGAGGAGCGACGGACCAGGTCAGGCCGGACCTCTGACCATTCACATGTTAACCCAACAACGGCAGCCGCAGCAACAATAAAAAAAAACCAAAAACAACGTGTTCCGTGTTTCCGGACTGGAAATGATTGAGTTAATCGGTGGCGGTTAAACGAAGAAATTTCGCGTTTTTGTTTGCCATTGTTGTATCATCGAATTGGTCCGAATTGTTTTTTTTTTCTCCAACGACTGCCTATAATATAGTCGTGTTTTGAGGATAGCGTTTGTGGTGAAATAAAAAGAGCGACTACAAAGCCGATAATTGGAGCGATGGTGGTGATGACCAGTCGAAGCGCACTCTCTTTCGCAGTACAGATTCGCGAAC
>JXOV01008177.1:0-15083 GCA_001014945.1 Clogmia albipunctata | reverse complement strand
CGTTACTAAAATATTGCACATCACTAGTCATTAGGTGTATGAAATAAATAACTTATTGCTATCATTCTAGTTATTTGTAATCTGAGGAGCGTTTGGATGGCAGAGGATAAACAGGAGAGACCCGCCATTCAGCACCACACACGAGGGCGGTATAGGTCAGTACACTGTTTAGGAGAGGTTTAATTTAAATAATATGTATGGTTAGTACGAATTTCANAACTTATTGCTATCATTCTAGTTATTTGTAATCTGAGGAGCGTTTGGATGGCAGAGGATAAACAGGAGAGACCCGCCATTCAGCACCACACACGAGGGCGGTATAGGTCAGTACACTGTTTAGGAGAGGTTTAATTTAAATAATATGTATGGTTAGTACGAATTTCAGACCATACAACTCATGACGTTGTGTTGTGAGGGTGTTTTCTCCCTGCACTGTCAATCCTTCGTTGATAATTGAATATAAGTTAGAAAACGCAACATTCGATTATTTAGCAATATTATATAGTGGTCCGAGCGGAACTTTTTCTTCAAAATTAAATTTATTAAAATTATTAAAGTCCGTTTGATATATTATTCGTTTTGAAATAATTTCCTGTTTGTATTTTATTAGTCTACCTCAATAAAAGGATTATCGGCAAATTTACGAAATATTAGGTAATTATGAATCGCTAATTCCACAAACTAATAATGTTTTTGGTCCCTAAAATATCATATAAAATATATAATTTTTTGTCTTCAATTTAATATAAAAAAAGGCTTAAAAACTAGTTTTCACCAAAGTCGCTCAACCTAGAATAAATCGACCGGATTTTACGTAACTTCATCAGCCGGGACAAAAATGATTAAATTTGGTTTTATTCAAAAAAAAACTTAAAAATTTCATCAACAACAAAAATGAACAAATTAACTATTTAGAAATAGAAACCATTATAATTTTGAGCGATATTACATATAAAAAGATAAAAATGTGAATTTTAAAATTTTATTAAAATAAATAATTGTGTTTGTAATATTTCTTGAATGGAGTATCACATAGAATTTCATATTGAAAATAATTGCCCGCTTTATAATTCGGAGCGTGACACAATGGAACACTTGGTGGGCTGTGCTCGCCTTGATAGATGCCGGAATTGGTGGTTAACCCTCAATCTCCACATCAGCTGAGCGAATGGCAGAAATGCTGTCGATACGGAACGAAGTGTAGATGTCTTTGTTTGGAGATTTCTGGTGGATGGTCTAGAGAAGAGGCGGTTCATGGAGAGGGTGCTCGACTGACTCATGCCTGGAGGTGACGGAGCTCGGAAGAAGATAAATTAAATCAAATATATCAAGGATTACAAACATTATTTTAAATTTAAAAAAAATAGTTTTAGCTGAAATTACTTTATTATATTACGAATCAAGTTATATGCTGGAGAATAATAAACATTAAATTAAATAAAAATATATATTTGAGCAAAGGAGAGAGAAAAGCAGCTGGAAACTAAGGACTGAAATGAAAAGGCGTTGTTTTTAATTGTCCCCAAAAACAATATTAGTATATTTCGATACAAGTGGTGAAATAGAGGTTATTACAGCACGAATTTACCATGTATTTTGACGAGCTCAGCGAGTTAATAAGTAATTATGAGATCTGTAACAATATTCCATTTGTTACTGATATGATCACACACATTTTTTATTATAATCAAATGAAAACACCTAAAAAAAATAATAGAAAAATTATTTTCGTATCAAATAATTTAAATATAATTATCATAATATAAGACCGCCTCATAGTTAAGGGTTCGATCCCTGGGCGGGTAGGATTGGCTGGGTCCTTTTTCAATTGGTCTAGGTGCTATTAATCGACTAATAATACACTGAAAACAAATAGACATCGAAATGTCGAAAACCCGTTGGTTGAGGTTTAGACTTCCCATGTTCCTTACAGGAATTGAAAGGGAAATAAAGTAAATCACAATATAAGTGAAAAATTGACCATAATTAATCAAGAATAAAATTTTAGAAAATTAATTATAGAAAAAGGAAAGAAAACTAAATTTTTTAAGAAAATTGTATAGATATGTGTGTATTCTTTTACAAGGTACCATTATTTATTCAGTAAATATTCGCAAATATCTCTTATTTATTAGTGAGATCAGAATACAATCAACTCCTACTTTTTACATATTTAATTGAATAAAAATAATCTCCAGCCTGAAAAAAATCAAATAAAAAACAACACTTGTCTAAAAATATTATAATGCCTTTATTACTAAATGTTAATTATACAATTTAAATAAAAATCTTGTGGTATGTTCAAAACCTCCAGGCGACGCTTTGCTGAGGAATAACTTTCACTTTGCTATCGACAATATTCTTCTCCCTCTTTACTAAAGGCTTTTTCTCTTCGTGATTATCAGACGAACTCCCCTCAATGACGATCTTCTGTCCAGGCGCTAGGAAAAAGGTCTGGTTGCCGATGGTTATCTTCCGGCCTTCCGTTTTAATTTTTGGTAAAATTGTTTGAACTGGCGATTTCTCCGGTTTCGTTTCAATAAACTTTTTAAATTTACTTTCGTCGATTTGGGGCACTTCCTCTTCTTCTACTTCGATTTCCGCTGCCTCCTCCTCTTCTTCTTCTTCGTGAACTTGGAACTGGGGTTTTACTTCCACAATGAATTCAGACCCCTCTTCTTCTTCTTCTATTTGGTATTGAAGATCTCCTTCTTGACATTCGGCATCTTCTTCAACAATCTCTTCTTCTGCTTGATATTGATTGTCCTCGTTTAATTCCAGTTGGGGTTCCTCTTCCTCTTGGATAAGACCTTCTTCTTCCTCCTCTTGCAATTGGCTTTCTCCTTCTTCCTCCTCTTGAAATTGGGTTTGATCTTCCATCTGATATTGATGCTCTTGAAAGACATTGTCTGAATTCACTTCCAAATAATATTCTCCCGTTTCCTCTTCGACAATATCCTCAGCACCGACCTCTTCTTCGTACTCAATCACATTGTCGGGGTCCTGATCAACGTACTCCTCGTAACAGACCACCTCTTCTGTGCCCTCGTCGTCCTCAATGTAGTAAATCGCGGTTTCACTTTCTTCTTTTATCTGAGAAATGTCCTGAAGAACAGCCTCTGAGGTGCAGTTCTCCCTGTGCTTGTTGTACTGTTTCAGCCAACGGAATTCCTCGCCACAGCCGCACCGATAAGCCTTCTTTCCGTGCATCCGCAGCTTGTGAATGGGATAATAAGTCTTTTGAAACGTTTTGTTGCACTCTTTGCAGACGGTGGTCAGGCAGTTCTCCTTGTGCAGCTTAAAGACGTGCGGACTGAACTTGACATTGCAGTGTTTGCAGACGGTCCGCGGCCTGAAGTGGTCCTTGTAGCATTTTCTAATCCTAAAAACCGTATTGCAGTCTTTGCACTCCAACTTCTCCGCCACTTTCCCCATTTCAAAGCCACTTCCACCAAACACTCACTATTCCAATCGATTAAGGGTTATCTAGAACTTGGTTCAAACGGTTTTTAATTGGTCCAGACCGCCTAAATTCAATTGAAATCGGGATTTTATCAATTTATTGCGTTCTGTAGAAATGTTGATGTAAACAATGATTTCGAAATTTCAAAATTGGCGTTACGTAACGGACTATTTTTTAGGTTAGAATTTATTTGCATTTTAGTTTTTATTTGAAAAAAATATACCTTTTAGTCATAAAATACCTACCAGTTATTGAAATATATAGTTGGCGTATCTTCTTAGATGACCCAATAATTTCTTAGATAAACTTTACGATTGAAATATTTTTTTAAAAATTCTTTTAAAACTTGTAATTAAAATCATTAAACAGAAATTTCAGTATTAATTTAACAAATAATACACACTAAGAGATGTCTTTTCAATTTTCAATGAAAACTAGTCTTATTTTTTATTCTCGATATTTAAAAACTACTACTACCTTTGTTTCGTTTAATCCGATTTTAATTATAATTTAGTTATTTCTTCAATTTAAACTTTTTATTGATAAAATTACATTTTAGAGTGTTTTAAAATCTTTTTAAGATTAGAGCTTTACAGAAACTTTTGAAAACTAGTAATAAAAACGAAAAAATAAGTTATATTACAACTATCTTACTAATTATTTAAAAAAAAAACAAAATTTTTAAAAAAATAGAATTTTTGTTTGTTGATTTGAAAAAAAAAAAAGAAAAAAGATAATTTATGTTTTATTATCAATTTATTTAAAAACTACATCTTTTTCATTTTATTCGCCTTTTTAATTTTACTTTTAAGAGCTTGGACATCGATCTGATCTTTCTTCTGTTTGGAAGACTCCTTGTTATCATCGTCGTTCTTTTTCTTCTTTTTACTTTGAGGAGCGTCTGCTTCAACTGGAGGAACAAACGCTTCATTCCTTTGATCCTGCTTCCTCTTTGTGGCTGCCTTTTGCCTCTCTTCCCTTTCCTTATTTTTCTTGGCCCGTTTCTGGTCCTCTTTAAGGAAATATTCTCCAGAGGCGAGCTGTTTGTCGATTTTGCTCTCGGGTTGCGGTGGAGGGAATGGTGTGTACTCCTTCTTCTCCTTCCTGACCTTGGGCTGCTTCCTTTTATTCGTATTCTTCGATTTGAATTTGGGCAAAAACCGCGTCCAATCTTCTTCAGTTAATTTTGAATCTTTCGCCAACTCTCTTTTAATCATCAGAGCTTTGATGTTATAAATGGGATGGACGTTGTTTAGAGTGTCCATTACGATGTCTCGAACGTGTTGAAGCCCTCTATAAGGTCCTAAAGCTGAAACTGTGTTCCCCTGAACCAGGACATAGCAATTTGTGAGGAGTTCAATCGATTTTAAAGTCGCTCCATTCGGGCCAATCAATCTTTGCCTTCTTTTCACGAATTTCTCCCTATTTCTGACCACTTTTCCAATTTTAATTATGTCACAACTCACTTCATCTTCCAAAACACGCACCGCTTGCTCAAAGGGAACGCTCCTGGCCATCAAACGGAGCATGTCTCTGGCTTTGATTATAATGTACGGATCCCACGTTTTTCTCGTCGTTTTTACACTCATACTGCCCTCAATTAAATCCAACTCCGCCTTTATATGATGCTCATTAAGAGTCTTTTGGACCAGGGGCCATGCTTCTTTCAGGTACTTCTCCCTGTACTTGGGAAAAAGAGTCGCAAATGAGGACTCCTCCAAAAGTCCATTTTTATTGTGTTCCTGCTTAAATTCGGGGATCTTCAACTGCCAGGCGTTCTCTATGGGACCCAGAGATGAAGGCTGGTTCAACTGCTCCTCCTCACTGTCACTCATTCTTGAATTAAAAAGAGTTTGGAGTAAATTTTTAAGAGAAATTCTTTTGAAATTTTAAAACTTACTTTGCACGTCTTCACGATAATGATTATTGAATTCAAAGTATTTAACTAAGAAATAATGATGAGTTTAACCAAATTGCGATAGAATTTAGCTTAAAATATCAGAAATATCAAAGAATTCTTTATTTGTTTTGAAACGCTTTCTAACCTAAAAAATATACAAAATGATTAATAAATGACGTTACATTAAAATGGTTTGGCAACAAAACCTATCACATGTCCATTTCAATAAATTGTGTTTCTCAAACGAGAAGTTTTTAAATTCAAGCCGTTATAACGGACAAATTATAACCAAAAACTGTTCAAATAGAGATAATTTTAACGGATTTTCACCTTTTGATATGAAAATCCACAAAATATGTTGTCCTGCTCAGGTGTAGAATCCGTTTTTTAACACGATTAAAAATTTGCCTAACGGCTGATATTTCACACTTGTTTCCCGTTAAAATCGGCTCGTACACCATTATAGCACAAATAATGACACGACAATTTTTATAGTTCATGGGTATTTCTTGAAAAATTATCTTGAAATAGAAATTCAAAGCGATCTAGTTCGCAACATTTTTAATGGTTTTCACAATCAGAAAATCAAAATTGAATGTAGTAATCCTTAATAATTGTAGAAAATTTGGAATTAGAAGAACCTATTAGACTAAATCAATTTAATAGATAAATATTTGAGATAATCTTTCAAAACAAAGAAAAAAGTGCCTTTTTTCACTCCTTTTGTAAACTTGTATTTTACGTACTGATGAAAAAATGAGGCACTTTACATACGGAATTGCAAAAACTAATTTTTTTGTGGAATGCTTTTTTATTGAAAAAAAATCTAAAACTTCATTCATTTTATTTTATTGAAGGATTGGTCTATGAAAAAATCAGTTTTGTCAAGGTATTATGAAATTAATTAGATACTGTTCTCGTAGTGTTTAGTATTATTTCGCAAACTGCTTCGTCAGCTTTATCATTTGCAGATGATCGTAGAGATTGCGAACGTTTTCATAGACTTTGTTGAAGACGTTGGCATCGGAGCTGATTGATTTGAAGAATTGATCATTGACGTTCACTTCCTGAACTTTTCCAGTCTCTTCAGTTGTCTCCTCTTCCTTTTTCTCTTCAGAAGCAACTTCGTTTTCCATTGGAACATCCTCTTTTTTCTCCTCTTTAGTCTCATCCTTTTTCTCTTCTTCTTCTTTAGTCTCCTCCTTAGCTTTTTCCGTCACTTTGGTCACATGATTACTTGACAGGACATGATTGTCAAAATCGATGGGCGTTTTGAAGTTTTCATTGCAAACGGAGCAACGGGGATGCAGGAAGTTCTTCAGCTGCACGTGATTAGCCGAATCGCAATGCGCTCCCAACTGCCCGTAAAAGGAGAAATTGCACATGTTGCAACTCTGAAGCTTCTTCGCGGTTTTCACAATGTCAGACAGACGATCCACGTTGATGTTTCTCATCAACTCCTCGGTCTTGCCCTGAGAACGCATCAAATTAGCCTTGATCAGGTACTTTTCTTCCACATTCGCCTTGATAATCTGATGACTCTTGGTCTTCAAGTGAGCTTCCAAGGAACTGTATTCGGTAAAGGGCTCTTCGCACAAGTGACAATCAAATGCTCCTTTAGTCAAGATTTTGTCATTCGTAATATCATTAGCCTTGATCGCAGTAACTTGGCTGAAAAAATAGAAACAGAAAATTATAATCAATTGTGAAATATAAAGACGATTTTATAGAATTTGTTTTAAAGAATTCTTTAAAGCACAAGTGTCTTTTCTTTATTATTAAAGTGTGACATCCGTGAAAAAGTTCACCGAGTTAAGCAAATTTTTATAGTCTGCTCTCGACAATTCGAAACTCGGGGGACTTATTTCGAATTATTGCTGCTCAGTCACTTCAATAATGTAATACATACGATATAATTCTTTTTTTTTTTTTTAAATTTTGTGTTAATTTATTAAAAAAACGTATAGTTTTGTATAAAACATGGTTGATAAGCATTAATAACCACACGGGTTTCTTTTAAAGCCCTCTCTATGCTCGTGACGCTAGTGTTTAATAATAAGATAAGACATAATTAAACTCGAGGGTTTTTTAAAGTTACGAGCGTAGTGATTGTTTTATAGAAGGTCCATGTGTTTAATAATGTTTATCGACCGTGTTTCATACATAATTTTATGCATTTTGAAATAAATTAACATAAAAATCTTAAAAATTTTTCGAATTTCTGTGAAAATATATTTTGCTCTGTTCCACACATTTTACATGCCTTTGTTGCTTATAAATATTTAAATCGTATTGCGGGAAAGGGATAGAACATTCCTAAATTAAAAATTAATTGATATAAATCAGTGTGACAGTTTCCCAATTTTGTTAAACTTTAATTTCATTGCACCGCTCACTGCATTTAGAGAAATTTTAATGGTAATCAATTTGGATTTCTCAGATACAAATTCTAATATTTGGGTAATAGTTTTCAATGAAGTTTATGTTTCTATTTCATTACAAAAAATATTGATTCGGTAGAGAATTTTTAAATTTAAGAGTGTCGGACAGTGTTCGTCAATATTTAACAGTAAAACCTCTAGTATCAAATTAACTTTTCATGCATAAATCGATGAATTTTCACATTTTTATAATAAAAAAACACTAGTGCTTTAAAGATTTCTTGTGCTATAAACATGACTTTGACAGAACAAATTTGGGTGTCATAAGATCAATTTAAAAAACTATTAAAGCACGCCATAAATGTCATTGTCTGACAAATAGTAATACGTACAATTTATGTTAAAATGCATAAAATAAAAATTAAAAGAATTACCTTGGCTTGGGATTCTGGGCAACCTTAGCCGCTGTTCCATTTGCTGGTTTCGGGACAGGTTTAGCACCATTTGCATTTCCATTGGCCTTCTTAACAGGAGCTTTAACGTTGGTTGTATTCTTGGCAACGGGACCCTTGGGGCGATTCACATTGTATGGTTTGCGAATGGTCTTGATCGTGGCTTTGTTTCCATTGTTGAGGAACTTGCCAACTCTTCGACGATTAACTAAGTTATTGCGATTGCCCATCTGCGGGCCTCCCTAGAAAGAATTGAAAAATACTTATTTGTATTACAAGGTTTTAATCGTTTCCGAGTTAAAATTTTACACATGAGTATGACACAATTTTTTTGCACTTTCATAAAAAAAAAGCATAAAACTAATTTTAAACAAATTGGCTGTTATAACGGTCTATAATTGAACGATTTTTAAGACCCTGAATTTAAAATTTAACAGTTTTTTTTAAATGACGCCGAAATTTTAACTGAAAATTTATTCGGAGATTTATGACATTTTTTTGTCCTAGTTTAATAAAAGTTCAATATTTTCACTCAGTGTGAAAAAGTGAAACATTACGAAACTCAAATGGATAACGAAAAGCATGTTTCGATATGAAAGTGCAAAATTTATTTAGGAATCGAATTCTGAGCACAAGTTCCCTCGAGAGGGATATTTTTCTTAAAAATCAAATGAAATGGTAGGTTGGGCGCAGAACCCGCTCGGGGATTATAACCCTTATTCATATATAAATAAGATCATTGTAACGATGCACGATAAGGTATCACCGGGTGTATGGTGGACAGTCTTACGCCCATCCTCGTATATCGCCCTAGATCTAGCTTCCTATCACAATTACTGACCCTAACGAACTTATTGCTATCGAAACAGTGATTCAATATAATGAAGAGTAATTCATTAAACTGTTTTATTAATTTCATTACCTTTCAAACATTTGTGTATATCAATAACATTGCGAAATCATATTCCTAGCGAATTATAAATAAGTAATGAAAAAATAAAAAAAAGGCGGATTGACTGGATCCATTTATAACCGGTCTAGGTGCTATTAACTGACTACTAATACACTGAAAAACAAACAGTCACGAGAAGTCTAACTCCCGTTGGTTGAGGTTGAAAATACCCCTTCCGTAATGGAATGTCGTGGGAAAAATTATTTATTACCTTTGAAAATTATTTATTTAATTTGTCATCATCATTTACTCTTTATTATTAATTTATTAAAGATAATAATACTCCACTATAAACCAAATTTGTTTTTTAACAAATTACTATAACTTTTCCATGAACTTTATAAATGCATGAGAAATTAACAAATTTATTACCAAAGTGTAAAATGGAAAACTCGGATGAAACGGGCTGCTTCCGTACATAAACTTGCCCCATATTGTTTGTTTTTACTGATTCATTAAATTGTCTAAATTAAAACTGTTTTTTTTTTCATTTTTTGGTCCAAATTTTCAATTCTTCAAGGTTTATAGCAATGATTAATTATTATAGATTCACAATATGTAACTTACCGATCCATCCATTCGGTTAAAGTTGTTTCCTCCGCTTCTTCTGTTGAAGTCCCCGCCATTAAAGTTGTTCCGCATCATGTTCATGTTGTTCGGTCCGTTGTTGTAGTTGTTCCCTCCATTGAACTGCTGTCCACCACCATTCCAGTCATTGGACGTGTCCCAGGGACTCATGGTGCTCCGGTTTTTGCCGTTCTTGTAAAAGTTCTGAATCCCTTTGTTTCCGTACGACATCTTTTAAGCTGCAATAGACCAAGAACATTGGAATTAAAACATTTATCAAAAGGAAATTTAAGTAATTACTTACCTTTATTGTTTTAAGTTAAGAGTTAAACGAATAAATTAATTACAACGAGAGAATAAAAGAAGCAAGTCTTTGTCGGTCACTAATTTAAGAAAAAGGCAATTAAGCTAACTAAATTGAAGCAGTCTGGTTTCTAGCACAAATGATAACCTGAGAACTTCCCGAGCAATTGGGAGCCTTCTATTTACTGATTTCAAGAGTTTTAAGCTTTTAATTGCCGAAAAAATGAAAAGACGCCGAATTTGTTCTTCTGACAGTAGATAATTTGACAGCAAACGTCAGAAATCAGAAGAAAAAATTACTTTTCAGAAACAAAGAAGATTTAAATATTAAATTTCACTGTTAAAACAGCTGGTTGACTATAAATTGGTTGGAGTGAGAGAGAAGCACTATAAAAAATCCAAGTGGTGTAAAGGAATAAACAATATTAAAAATGAGCGAGAAAAGAATATAACTGTGTTCCACTTGCACACTTAATACAAATAACCCAAACTATTGATAAAACCAATAAATCGGCGGTCTTTTTAAAAGCATCTAAATTAATAAAATTCCATAAAATAAAGCAATGATTTAAATTCCTTTACCAAAAAATCAATTTAAATAAACAAAATAAACCCTTGCAAATACCAATTTAAGTAAACCTCCTCAAAATTTCTAAGAGAAAGAAATTTCTTAAATTCCGAAAAACAATAATAAACACCATCTGTCAAAGTCTTGTTTTTGCACAAAAAAAAAATGTTATCAGCTTTTGATTACGCGTTTTAGAAAACAAAGCGAGTTCATTTACACTGTTTTGCAATCATCAGTAGAGCACGAAAAAGAAGAACTGGTATCTGGAATGGAAAACGGGGCGGCGGCAGCGATCGACACGGGACAATTTAAAGTAAACAATTTGAAGTTTAAGTAAAACGCACTTTCTAATTTGAGTCGTGTTTTCCCCAGGAGTTGTTCATCCACGATGGTGTACTGCTACGAAAAGCGGGCCGTGAGCACGCTGAGGAGTTCAACACGACAGGCACTCTGGTCTTTCTCAGCTTTGAGGCGATTAAAACGTACGCAATCGAATGGAGGCCAAATGACGGATTTCTGATCTCTGACACGGATACCCAGGAGCAGGACGAGTGGAGCTTTGTGGACACGATCGCGAAGAGGAGTAGAACGGTCAGTGAGTGCCTGATCTTCGACACAGCGACGAATAACATCTCGGTTCGAAGTTCGCCAAACAACAGTGTCGGAAATGAGAATGGAACCGGTTTGAACAATAGCAGTGAAAAAAGCCGCGAATCGAAACGCAATAGAAATGTGCGGGTGCTGATGAGTCAATTAAAGTGCGTGGAGGTGCTGAGGAACGGGCAGATCGTGCGGCTCATTTCTCAGGGCGAGATCGGGAAGGTGCACAGTGAGTTTCTGTTCCAGCACGGGAATGCGGACAGTTTCATTCGGGCCATGTCCGCCTACTGCCTGACGAAGCGCAACCGGAGCGTCTACGAGGTGGTGCTGCCTGGTACTGATGAAGACCCGGACCAGGAGAAGCTCGAGAAGACCTTCGCCACGCTCCAGATTGACGACATCAAGTCGGGGGGACAGGGCTGGATTTCGAATATCGTCCGCAGGTAAGGATTGTAAATTCAAATAATATTTTCATTATTCCAATAATGAGTATTTATCAATATTTGAAAAGAAATTCTTATCCTGTTTCTTCTCAGTAGTTTACCTCAAAGTTATGAGGGTTCTCCATTGCTATGGAGGTGAGGAATGAATTGTCAAGGCGAGGGAAGCTAAAATTTCAAATAGTTGTGGAATTTCACAAACAAAATATACTGACAATTAGGGATATTTAAATTGATTGTTTGACAATAACATTTATTGTTATTCTAAATAACACATCAATAACAATATAAATTAATTCGTAGAAATAGAATTTGTTACAAATAACATAATGAATATCATTGCAATAAATAATAAAAAAGGTATATTTTTCAATACTTGGAACCAATTATTATATAAATTTATTAAGATGCGCCACCACGACGGGTGCCCGGGTCATTGCCCGGGCCCCACCCAAATAACGGGCGCTCGTCTTGGTGTGGCGCTTCTTACGTATTATATCAAACATTATTTACTACCAATGCCATTTTAAGCAAATTGATCCCATAATCTGATTAATGATAATGATTCCAAATAAATAAAAAAATAATAAATCCAAAATACTGGAAATGAGCTGAGTTAAATACGAATTGCTAGTATTACCTAATTTTTTAATATATTTACACATTTGAGGCAAACTTTAAAGAAAAGTCCGTAAATCCACTTTATTTTGGATTTTTTTACAGAAGAAATATGTTATTCTGGCTTACTTCATTCAATTTTAATTTTCTGACTGTCAAAACCATAACAAAAATTCCCAGACCAGGTGGCTTTCATGCTAAATTTTTACTTTTTGGAACGATTTCGTTCGATTTAACTGCTTATTGCAGACAGAACAATTTTATTATTCGCAAAATTTTTACACTCATTCCTTGTGCAAAAAAACATTACTCATGTTTAAAAATCACCCTTCAGTTAACATATTTCTCACATAAATAAATATTTTGTTATTCGAATAATCATTTGGTGTCCGAATATTCTAATTTCGAATAATCCGAAATACAATTTGTATCCACAGGCCTTATGAGCAGACCCTGGACATGTTCGCGAAGATCGGCGGCGGGATCGGGATCAACCCGAGCGCCGACGATCAATCGCCAAAGTCGCCCACTTCGAAGCCCATTCCCAAGCGCAACGACATGCTCCACTCCACCACGACGGAGGATTACGAGCTGCTCAGCACCTCGCCCCGTGTCTCTCTTCCCAGTCAAATCACTGTGGGAGGAGGAAAGATTAGCGATCTAAAAAGCCCTAAACTGCCCGAGCGAATCATCAAACCGAGAGGACCCAGACTGAGCAAAGAAGACTGGCTGAAGGCACACGCAGAGGACGGCAGCTTCACAGAGGCAATGGTCGAGTCCATTAAGAGGCGCATCTTCGAGGGAGGCATCGAGGACAGCATTCGAATTGAGGTAAATTGGTTTATTTTTATTAATATATGACACCAAGATACTGAGTACCTTTTAAAATCACGAGCTTAATAATTCTTATCACTTATTGCTTTATTCAAGACTTTTTAAACATAAAAATATAATTCCAAATTTTCGAGTGTTTGGCAATGCCTGTGGGAATGTTTTATTACAAAATTATATCCACTTTTAAGCACCGTAGACAACAAATTTTAAATTTAATTTTATAAAAACAATTGTTTTTGTTTTAATTTGTATGTTAATTTATTTAAAAATGCATACCATTTTGTATAAAACACGGTCTCGGGCCTTCTTTAAGGCTCGTGACTTAAAACAACCCTTGTGTTTAATAATGCCTTATCTTATCGACCTTGTTGTATAAATAACTATTTTGATATAGTAAAAGTTTTCTATAAATATTATATTTCTTTAAAGCACTAGTGATTTTGTATGATAATTTGCGAATTTTATTACATGTTTAAATAATATATACATGAATAGCTTTTAGTTAGTGTTTTGTCAAAAGTGCGGTCAGCATTTATTTAAACCAAATTTTCAGTATTTTTGTTTTTAATTATTTCATCGCAAAATTGTTCATTATTGACAACGTTAATTAACAATAAGGTTGTTTGAATCTGTGTTAGTAGTGGTAGTGAAACGTCATTCACTGCGATGTTGTTAACAGTTTAGGTTTGATAATTTCGTCACAAGAGACTTTTAAAATGACTAAATACGTGCAATAACTACCTAAGACTATTTTCTTTGGTTCTAATTTGGTGAATATCTATTAAATGCGGAAAAATCCTCTCACCCAATTCACTCAAAAGAGTATTTGACTTTAAAATAAATAGTTTTAAATTCGGTACAATACAGAATCTAGATAACGATATACATGCGTCCAGTCCTCTATTCAAATCGGATTAGTGTCTAATGCTTCTAAAACAACGAATGATAGCGCCGCCAATGACGGCACACAATCAACACCTAATCTATTTTAGTAAATGTATTTATAGTAAATGTATAATGATAAATTAAATTTTTTGTTTTATTTTTTTATTTGATAAATAGATTATGTATTAGATTTTGAAATAGCATTCCTCGTAGTTAAAAATTCAAATTTGTCAATAATTTTGCATTATAGAAGAGAAAACAAATAATATAAAGTTGTTAAATTCATTTAATATTTTTTATATATTATTATTATCAATTAAATGATTAATTGTTTATTTGAATATCCATTTAATTGCATTATGAAAGAGAAAATAAATAACGTAAAGTTTTAATATACATTTAATTCTTTTTTACAAATTATTATTATCAATTAAATGATTAATTGTTTATTTGAATAACTAATTTACGATGACCATTAAGAAGAGATGATTTAACAAAATATTAGGGTAAAATTTTAACCTGCTAATAATAATAGAATTGTGTTGTTCTTAGAATTATCTAAATGACTAAATTATAAAAAATTATCATGACGCATGTAATGGAAAACAATACAATAATTTAAATAGATTTCCAGAGAATCCAAAAATGACGTAAGCACATAATCTATTTTCAAATTAAAATTTATCAACACAAAAATAAAAACAAGACATTCAAATTATCACAATACATTTAATTAAAAATATGCAATGTTTTTATTTTAAAGAATTTTAGGTATTAGTCCACTCAATTTACTTAATTTGATAATTATACCAAATGTTATTCAAATAATGATTTAAAATTTCAAATTACACATTTCTCAAGTAATTATACTAGCCGCACCCGGCAAACGTCGTCCATTTTCATTATTTTTAGTAAATATTTTATAATTTAACAGTATAAGTCTGTGGCGATGAAATTATATAGGGAAATGAATTGTTTTGGTAATAAAAGCATCGTGGATTTAAATAACTAGTTATTTTTATTTAATAATAAATAAATTTTTTTTTTCGAAACTAAAGAAATAGGAAAAAATGGAATTGACATTTGTTAGCACGACACTTAATAATAATTAAATCCAAAA
>JXOV01008172.1:0-13999 GCA_001014945.1 Clogmia albipunctata | reverse complement strand
CTTGGCCTCATTAATCCTTAGACCATATGGTCCTCCGATGAGGCAGACTTATTAAACTTTTAATTCTACAAAACCCGAAATTGACGAAAATATACCAAAGGATACGAGTATTTAATAGTAGAGTCATGCATGGTAACCTAAAGGGAAAGTCGACATCATCTAATGTTACCCTAGTGTTGTTCCAGAACCAACGATGTAATTTTTTAATATGATGTACATTCTAGCTCCATCTAAAGCGAGATTGATTTAAATAAAATTTCTATATTTTAGACTCTTATTAGAAAATATTATAGTCGTCAATTCTAATTGTGTATTGACGGGGTTTTAGAGCATGAGGTGGGCGAATTTATATTTAATCATATACGGGATCTTACATTTAGTATTTGCTGGCAGAAATGGGAAAGAATACTCGTAATAAAAATAAAGTTTCTGCTTGAAAAGGTAAAAAGGTCAAATCACCTATTACGTATTGCTAATCACAAAATCAGTTACAATCTTGCAAAGCGATTAAATTTGAATTATATATAATAATTTTTTACATATTATTTTATGTTTTTTATTTCGATAAAACAAGGCCTATGTGTGAAANATAAAAATAAAGTTTCTGCTTGAAAAGGTAAAAAGGTCAAATCACCTATTACGTATTGCTAATCACAAAATCAGTTACAATCTTGCAAAGCGATTAAATTTGAATTATATATAATAATTTTTTACATATTATTTTATGTTTTTTATTTCGATAAAACAAGGCCTATGTGTGAAAAATGCTTATCGACCGTGTTTTATAAAATTTTTTTGCAAAAACATTCGTTTTCTTTTTCTTATTCCATGGAAATATGAAGAAAGCTATATATTTTTTCTCTTACTTGCACATAGCCAATATCATCTAGCTCTTCAATTAATACCTTATATTAAATGGAAACAATGTATTATGTTGTGTTTGAAAGAAAAATCCGATATGTGAATCTCTATTAAAACGTTATAATTAGATTGAAATTATCCGTTTTTTGTGAAATCATACACAAATACACTTAAACCATATACAACGCAACTGACTTCTATTAAAATTTGTTGGATTTTATTCACGAAAATCAAATTTTAATACTAAAGAAAAGGCACAAGTACTTTAAAGAATTCTTTAAAGCACCTGTACTATAAAAACGTCTTTGACGGAACTTTAGTGCTTTAGTGCCATATTATCAATTTTATGCAACAAAAATTCATAAAACTATTGATTATTATATTGAGAAATTAATTTTTTTAAAATATATTTATCTAAAGATGTCAACCCTAATAAATAGACGCNTCAAAAATGCATAAAACTATTAATATTTTAAAAATATTTTTATCTAAAGATATCAACCCTAATAAATACACGTNATTCTTTAAAGCACCTGTACTATAAAAACGTCTTTGACGGAACTTTAGTGCTTTAGTGCCATATTATCAATTTTATGCAACAAAAATTCATAAAACTATTGATTATTATATTGAGAAATTAATTTTTTTAAAATATATTTATCTAAAGATGTCAACCCTAATAAATAGACGCTTGGTTCTTCCGCTTTCCAGCCAAACCCTCCCGATTTTCGTCCTTCCGGCAATTGCATCAGCAAGCGACAGATTAGTGGGTGCAATTGTTGGCGGTAATGACAGAAACGACAGAGCAAATAATAAGAATAAGAATTCGCTAAATTAATTTTAAAACAGTGACTGTGCTGCCAATGCAATATTTGCGCTCGATTTGCGATTTCGATTAATTCTTGTTTGCCATTTTCTGAAATATGTATAGAACAACCCTAAAATACAGCAATTTACAATTAATCTTGCCATACAATCATCGCAAATGAGTGTTTAATGCTGATATTGAGACTTTGCGAAATAATAATCACGAGAATCCACATTTGACGCGGCAAACAGTCAGCATTCAGTCTCAGAATTTGTTCGATGGAACAGTAATAAACACATAAATATCTGTCATAACAGATCCAAGAGCTGAACTATGAGCAGAAATTCACTTCTCGGTCCAAAAGTGGAGTAGGAGAGCGGGAGGAATTGTGGTGGAAATATAAAGGATCATAATTGATGTTTAAACGTTGTCCTGACTCTCTTGTCGACTCTACCCAACGACTACCTCCTCCTTCGAGCTGCAACTCGACTCGCAACGTAATTTATGTTCACTTCTGCTAATGACGTCACTCTGAATTCGCTCGGATTAACACAGGATTGGCTAAATTGCGAATTGAGTTACTTTGTCTCGCAAACCAAGTACAGTCCAAGCTAGTGGACCGATAGTTTAACACAAATTGCAATGAGATTATATCGAAAGGATATGCTGTAATGGTTGAAATTTATTTTATTTTAGTGATGCACTTAATTTTAGTTTACGTTTATATTAAATCTTTTGTGTAAAAAGAGGCATTGGTGTTTTATTGTACCGGAAAGAGAAATGGACTTTCTTATTAGAATTTCGCTACACAATAATGAAAATAGCTCATTTCAACAACATTCGGTATACGTATTAAATTCTAGATTAACTTTTTGAATAACTTACGTAAAATGGCAAGAACAGAGATTAAATAACCATGATAAAGCCTCCTGGACCAGGCGTCTTATCCCTGATATACGAGTAAGGTGCTAGAAGAACACATTGTGAAGTTAATTTCTTCCGAACCCATTTTTTGAGCAGGCATGGTAACTTTAGTAGCTAATTTAAGCGATTCAAATTAAAGGATTCAGATCGATACAGCTTCTGTGACGAGGAAGAAACTCATGATATTGGAGATTCAATGCAAAGAGTGCCTGAAAGTTTGACCGACTTCATATTGTTGAACCCCCAGAATTGAAGTAGAATGGACAACCTCGTGCGAGCCATAATGATGACCAAGGTATTGGTATAGTTCAACGATTGCTTTTCAAATGATGGAATCAAAATTTGATGGGCAATGGGTGAAGTGATACCTTTATGGTAAGTCACCTACGCCCAAGCTCGGTTTTTTGTAATTGCGAGCTACTAATACTAACTAATAGACGAAATTATAGAACATTTAATACTTGGAAAGAAAAATATAATTTGCTATCGAAGAACAAAAACGGTTAGTTTAGACCTTTTGTGTTAATTTGTTACGAAATGCATAAATTCTTATGTAAAACATGGCCAATAAGTTCTATTAAACATACAAACTCTTTACATATATAGATATAGTGATATGAATATACCCTGGTTCGCATTAATGTTTCGCTTCACAACCTCGTTGTATAAATACCTATTATACACAATAGCCTTAAATAATAAGATTAAACAACGAAAATCTGGTTAAACACATTAATAGAATTAAGTTCTATGGATTTCAAAATAGTGTTATTAATTAACTATTAATACACTGAAAAAACAAATGGTCATGAAAAGTCTAACACCCGATGGCTGAGGTTAAGACTACTCCCAGTTCCGTAATGGAATGTAGTGGGAAAATTATTATTATAAAATAGGTGCAATTAATGTTATTAAAGATATTTTATACCAATTCTTTTAAAATTGTTTCGTGGTAGGTGCTCAAAATTTACTAATAAAATCAATTATTTTTTTTTGTAATTTCGTCTAGAATTGGAAAGTAAAAAGCTTTGCAAAAATTTCACTTAATTTTAGTATAAAGTTATGTTAATGTTTTTTTTCGATGACACAGCACCCATTACCAGTCTAGGTTCAATCAATTAATTTTACGTTATCAGTCCTTAAATGCCCTATCTATTCATTTGCTAATCTTTCACAGATGACAATTGAATATCATGTCTAAGAATCAATAATTTTTATGATATGCTTAGCAACATGAACTAATGATTCTATATCGATTAGGGACAGGTTTTAGCCACCCAAGCACAACACACATACTACAAAGAAGACCATCCCTTTCACAACTTTCATCTGTATCCATTCATTGAACCGCACCAAATTAAAAGTATTTTATAAAGATCTGGTTTATCTCTTCAATTTCTTGTGATCCATCAAGCTTTGAAAACCTGAATGATTCGAACAAATATGACGATAATGGTTATACGACAGTTGCAACCACAAATATTAATCCCAGAATGTTAATAGTGAAAACGAGTAATAAATTTCGAAAGAAAAGATTACTGCCTGATCAGGACTCAAATCTGGGCCCATCAAGTTGAATTTGTTGACAAAACTTTAACCAATTGGGTTCCTCGGTTCGGTTTCTGCTTAACATCTTTAAAAAAAATTATTTGAGTGTTTATTAAAAATATTTCAATAAATAAAGAACTCAATATAATACTTTTCAATTTGAGCTTTTGTTAAACATTCCAATTTCTTGGAAATAATTGATGTGTGAAAAGATAACCTTGACGAAATTGAATGACGCCTGTTCAAAATTATTTCAAAAATTGTCTACAAAAAAGAGACAAAACCAGGTTTTATAAATACACTTCAACTGAACCATTTCCATTTAATTGGCTATATCTGGCTTCTGTCCTTGCCGAGTTCCACGAACTTTGTGCGGCCGTTTTAATTAGAATTGCAATATTAAATTCAAACAGTACATAAATGGTTAAGCATCAAAATTTAATTAATTACAAAGACAAACAGGAAATTGGTCCAAAAGTTGAGACTGGATCGCGCTAATTATAAAACCGCCTTTGCCTCAGTTATGCAAAGCGATGAATAAAATATCGCAAAGTTTCTCTAATGAGCGCATTTGTGTTTGTGCTTGGCGTTGAGCACTTTATCCTCATCCCCGGCATCCATATCACTTAACCTGGTGACAGTGTGGAGCGCCAAAGTGTGAATGATGTGACTGAATCTGAGATGACAAAATGCCGTAATTTTATTTCAATTTCCCCCCCAACCCCATCAGAATTACAAAATACAATATACTCACTTCTTTAAACATTTAAGTTTAGTGTTGCCAACTAGACTTCAATATTGTTTTTATTTAAAAGGTAAAATAAAAAATTCTTGTTATAAATACCCTTACCGATTTTCCAAAAAGATGTGGTATCGGTAGGTGTATTTATAACAAGAATTTTAGGACTACTTGTTGTAATTTTATTTCACCAAAAATTAGCAATTGGTGCAATTTTAGTAACTGAACAGGAACAAAAGCCTGTAAAAAATTGTTTAACAATAGCAAAGTAGGTTCAAGACTACTTTATTTTTCTTCAATGACAATGAATTTCTTACAATGATAACTTATTACTATGGAACTACCTATTTTATTAACAGTCTTATCCTTAAATCTAAATGTCAAATTTTTTTAAGGATTATCAGTGATTTTTTCCAGATTTCTCTCCATGTAGTCTGTATCAGTGTCATTTGCTTTGTACGAGTTTTATAATTTTTTTATGCATTTTTATTGCTTAAAATTGATATTACGGCATTCAAATTTGATCTGTCAAAGTCGTTATTATAGCACAAGTGCTTTAAAGAATTCATTTTTATTATTAATGTGCGACCTCCTTAAACGAATTTCATCAATTTATATGAAAAGTTACTTTGACACTGGAGGTTTTACTGTTAAATATTGACAAATTTTCACGAACATTGACGAATATTCACGAACATTGACGAACATTGATGAACACTATTCCAACACTCTCAGATACAGTTATGGATTTTTATATTTAAAAATTCTGTTACGAATCAAAATTTTGTTATTAGAATTTGTGCCGAAGATATCAAAAGCGATTGCCAATAAAATTTCTCTCAGTTTATTAATCGGTGCAATGAAATTAAAGTTTGACAAAATTGCAAAACAGTTACACGGGTTTATTTGAACTTAATTTTTAATTTAGGTAAGTTCTCTCCTTGTCCCGCATTACGCATTGAGCAACATAGGCAGATATAGTGTGTGGAACTGAGTAAACATATATATCTTTTAAAAATTAAAGAGTTTTTAAGATTTTGTTTTATTTTATTTAAAAATTCATTAAATTTTGTATAAAACACGGTCGATAAGCATTATTAAACAGGATATTAATTACAGGATGATCTGAATGGGAATACCTAGAACTTACACAAAGACGTTAACTCAGATGGATTTTGGTATGGATCATGGAACAAGAAAGGCTTCACTTGATGATGATGTTGCGAACGTATCTCGTCTTGACGATCTCCTTCACGCTTTCCTCTTTCCGTTGTGACCATCACGATGTCCAAAACATAGCTCTTGTTCCTCGACCGCGGTGTCACCGTGCGCTTGGCCTCCACGACGGGGCCGGTCTGGTCCTTGATGGCAGCGATAACGTCTTCGATGGGGACGGAGTCGTGGACGTCCTTCATCAGCATAATGGTTTTCTTAAGTGACTTTGGAGTATAATGGGAAAGTACCTGGAATTCGAAAGTCCTTCACGGGAAGAAAAACAATAAGAAAAATTGGCGTCGTGGAGAAATTTCGAAGTTCAGATAATCTTCCATGGGAGGATCACCTTTCTGTGTCCATTTCTGGAAGCAAATACTAAGTGGAAGAATCCGGTTTTCATTAAACATGTGCCCTTTCAAAGTTATGGAAATCTGTTAACACACAAATTCAATTGATGACTCCAATTGTATGTTTATTATATAAATTATAACTTTTTTAATAAAAAAAACAAAAATTTTCCCTTTCAATTCCTGTAAGGAACATGGGGGATCTCAACCTCAACCAACGGGTTTCGACATTTTAAATATTTTAAATATTACTATAAAACAAGTTAATTTTAGAAAATCGTATACTTTTTATAATTTTTGACAACCGTATTTATGTAGATAGAATGTGATTTTCGTAGTTGGAAACTACAACATTAAAGTACTGAATGAGACATACATATGTTAGAGAGCAGAACCCTGCGACGAGCTCTATACCTCGCCTTTCCAATGCGAAACAAAAATGAATAAATATAATTTGGAATAATAACATCGGAAAGATAAAGAGAAATAAAAGTTTTTCCGTAATTCTTATTTATCTTTCTCGTGGGGTTTGGATTTACCGTTGGCTTCTTCTTCTACTTCCACTTCCCCACCGTCGTCGTCGTTCTTTTGCTCTCCCCAGGCTGTCACCCTTCCGCTGCTCCGCGCTCCAAATTCAGGGATCTACGAAATCCTCGTTCCGGACTTGTAATGTGTATCGAATTGTGACATTTATGGATTCACCTGTGCAATATATGTCCTTTGTTGAATTATCCCATTATTGGATCACCCAGCTCAAGACGGTCGTTAATCACGGGAAATCAGTCTGGCTGCAAGGCGGAAAACTTCCAGGTGCCAAAATCCGGTGTCTAAATATCCTGAACTGAAGCAGCAGCATCATCACGGGGGTATTATTAGCTGAAATTCTATAGAAGACACACAACTCTTCCATTCAAACAAACCAACAAACTCAACTCATAATTGGGATGCACGCCTCGGAAGATTTTAGGGTAAAATGTAAATGACGGAAGCTCGATAATTCGATACTTTCCAATAATTAGGATGATTATGTTTACGAGAGAAACTTCGATCTTAAATGTCTACGTTGGCAAAAGTATAGGAGGTAAAAGTTTGGTTTTTTAAGACATCTAGCTATATTTTAATCCTCATATTAATTAATTAATCATTTAAATTTCTTCTCTAAATTGTATGTTCATTTTTAATGATGGTTTTAAAACTCTTTTGGAAAAATTATTTACCTTAAGGTTTCATTTTGTAGTATTTTTATAAAAAAATTTGACTTTTTGCAAAATTTTTAGATATTTATAATCAAAAAGATTTGAGCATTGTTTTATTCAATTCAAATAAATCTTTTCTACATTAAAAATCGACAAGTTCGGCAACTGCTGGCAGATTTGAAACTAATAAATTCCATATTAAATTAAATGCCCGTGCATTACAGGGGCCCTGGGCCCTGAGAAGCACTCCAACAGCAGCACTTGAAACCATCCCGCGAATGATGCCAATCGACCAATTCGTTGAACTATGTGCAATCCTCTCACCGATCAGGCTAAAGACAACCCAAGCAACAACAACCATTACGGCATCCTCAGAAGATGATCGCAGAAGTTGGACTTAGTCTCATTCGAGACCGACTATATGGATAAAAACACATTGATTTCGAAAAAAAAATTGAAATCAAGGTTAGTAAGAAGGAGGACTGGAGCATGGACTTTAGCCAGAAGGGCAAAGTCCTTCTCCGAGACGGCTCCAAATCTGAGACCGGGGTGGGATCAGGAATTTATTCTGAAGACCTAAACCTACGGAAATGCATTAAAATGCAGCAACACTCAACGATCTTCCAATCGGAGATTACAGCTAGTGTCGAGGCTTTTGGAGGGGGTAAAGAATGAATATATCACTATTCGAGTGGACAGCAAAGCCGCCATCTCGGCCATTCAATCAAACCGATGCACATCTAAAACGTTTAAAGAATGCCAAATAGCGCTTATTAACATATTAAAGGGAAATAAAGTAAGTATCGTATGGGTTCTTGGTCACTCAGGTGTGCGAGGCAACGAGATTGCAGACAGACTGTCTGCAATCTCGCCAGACTGGCTAGGCGTAGGGCGGAGTCGCGGTACCTAAATCCCAAAGCGACCCGCCGAACCACGTCAAGCATTATTCACGAATGTTACGTCTTTCAAGATCTTCTGGGATCCAGATCATGAATCTGATCAGATTCTATGAAGCTGTATACCCGGAGAATTAATCCATAGATGGAGCAGCGAATGGGCCCAAATAGTGGGCTGACAATTATTTATTATCAAAATAATATTTTGCTTACTGCAAATGGCGCTTTATAGTAAATTGAATTTGAAATTCAAATTTTGTCTTTAAAACACAGAAAGATGTCCTCTATTCCTTTTTTGGAGGTTCTGATATCCACTAAGGCGTTTGGTGGATGCTGTCGAGTGATAGGAGTTTGCGGGTACCGAACAGCTGCCCGTAATAGGGACCTGTAGCGATTCATTTGTCTTGATGCGTTGGCTCACATTGAGCTGTAGGCAGTACTATCGATTCAGGCAAATAATACTTACAACAATTAATTGGCGAGAAACCAAATACAAGTACTAAAGGAAAAGTGTTTTCATTATAGTCATGTGCTGATCGCGCCAATATAGAATCTACATAATACAAAAAATGTACTCAAATCCTGCGCTGTGAAGTTATATAATAAAAGTTATTTATACAACTAGGTCGATAAGATAAGACATAATCAAACATTAGTTTGCTTTCTTTTCCTAATTCAACGAGAAAATGAAGAAAGCTACATCTTATTTTTCTCACTTGCATATAAGAAATTTTGGTTTTAATTCAAATGGACCGAAAACAGATGATTCAGTACTAATTTAGTACTATTTAAATTTAAATCATCAGATTAAACAGTTATAAACACAAAGAAACTAACGCACATATAAATTTTATTGATTTCTTTCACGGATATCACACTTTAATAACAAAGCAAAAACTGTAGTGCTTTAAAGAATTCTTTAAAACACTTGTTATATAAAAACGAAATTGTCAAAACAAATTTTAGTTTTATAATATCTATTTTATTTAACTAAAATTCAAAAATACTTTGTACATTTTTATGCTTAAAATTCATATAAGGGCACTAAAATTTGTTCTTTGAAGTACTAGTGTTCTTTCTTTATTATTAAAGTGTAACCTCCATGAATGAAAGCACTAGTGTTTTTTTAAAACACTCGTTACGCTCATAACTTTAAAGAACCCACGTGTAATATAATGCCTTATCTCATCGACCTATTATTTGATGGCTTTAATTGCCATACAATGCACTGTAGTGTATAGAAACATTCTCTTAATAAGCATTTTAAATCCATAAACCAACAATAAAATTAAAGAATAAAGGACGTAGTCATTATTGAATATTCGCCTTGTGTTGAATTATTTAATTACCCAAATTATAATATAAAACAGCGTCACCACTGTTTAAAATTTTAATTGCCGGTGGAGAGAACTAAAAACTTTTGAATTGGCAATACAATGAACGGAAACGCAAATACCTGCGGGGCGTTTGGGTGGCAATAATTAAACTTTGATTTATTTTCACACCAATATTCGGTTTACTCAATTAACATCATGCGATACCCCATGTATATAAATTAATTCAATTACCGACCACATCTGTGTGTTTACATTGTGCTGAATAAATAGGAAATATGGATCCTGGATGGATAATTTCCATTACGGCACAAGATAGGGACACATTGACTGCCGCCGCCGCAGCCCTGAATCGTTTTGACACACGGAAACTGGTCCAAATAATACACCACCACCGGCTTCCCTCCGGCTAATCGAAAATGTGTCAGACCGTGTGTTTGTTGCGAAAACAATTTCACAGCCATCCATCTCTTCTCCTCTACATCCTTCAAGGATGGATAAGAATAACTCGATACTTTTGAAGAGCCAGCATTTTGCTCGAATTGGAAATTCTTCGAAACGGAATTTTAACTTTATTAAAAATTTTAAGAATCAAGGCTAGACGATTACTAACTAAGCAAAAGCACATTTTTTTTAACTATATAGTTTTAAATTAAAACAATATTTTTGAAAAAAAAGTAGAAGCCGCTTATTAAAGACACTGGGACCGTGATAATTTGTCTGTACTAACCGATTGTAAGGATTAAGTTTTATATTTATATGCTGACGATCCATACCTAGCCATTTTGTATAAAATGATTGTACGATAATATGTACGTTGGTTTACTATAATTTTTTAATCACTTTTCGAGAATGTTACTGATTTTGTTTCAAGAAACACTAATAATGATTTTCATTAACAAGAGAAAACGAACTCCAATACATAATTCCGTTCCCTTTCATAGTAATCTGTATCCATTTCTGGATGTATGTAATAAATTGAAGTTCACGTTTTTCATGAAACAATAAGAGGCAACGGCATGTACGGAAGATCTGTTAACAAATTCACAATTTTTTCACATGATTATTCCAACTAACCGCTCATACAATTAATAACAATCCCTTCTTTTAAAATCACCAGATCTATACTGCCCTAGTGTGCGGTGCTGAATGACGGATGTAATGATTACTTTTATCATTTCCCATTCAAACGCTTCTTAGATTATTTAAAGGAATTACTATATCGATAGCAATAAGTTAGTTAGTGTCAGAAGGGTTAGGAAAAAAGAGCTAGGACGAATTACGCGGAATTCCAACATATGTGATATGTTATCGAGCATCAACATAGTTATAGGTATAGGTTATAACAGTTAGAGATTCATGGGTTATAATAGTTTGTCATTTATTGGTGAAGACTTAATTCAATAATTATTTGACTAGAAGAAAAGTAGATTATCAAATTAATTAATATTCTGAAAATTAACTACATTTTGGTCAGTCATAAAATTCAATACCAAAATTGTAAATGAACTCTTTGAACTCAAATTTATATTCTTTTATCAAAGAGAGACAATTAATTATTTCAAATGCAACAACTATTTTGGAAACTTTATCCACAACAGTGAATTTGATGACATTTCTGAAGACCATTTTAGGAAACTGGACAAACCTCTAAATTCATCCCCTCTAGATCGTCAAGAACAACCTATTATAAGTACTCTAATGAACATCAGATCTTGACTCTAGATTTAAAAATTGGGAGTAATACTCTAGACGAATCACTCGTCATAGCTTTTTGAAATCAAAAATTTATCATAGTTTGGAAAACTCAGTTTAATTCATTAACATCGTTCCCAAATCTTGATTAGATAATTATCTTATTCACATATTTTATTGAATAAGGGCTATAATCCTCAAGCAGGGTTTTCACCCACCAATAACTAAAATTCATAACGTAAACTGCCACTAGATGGAGACTGCATTTTTTTTTAAAATAAAATCAATTCAATCATGCAACTTCTTCAGACCAAAAAAATGTTTCAAATTTTGCGTTTAAAATCAATTTAGTAAGTTATTTTAAAATTGAAAACATTCATATTTTTATTATTTCAGACAATGAAATAACTTCCTTTCGGGAAAAAAATCCCTTGTTCTTAATAGGAAGTTCTTGCGATCAAATTTCCTATAATCATATCTCATTGAGAGGCGAAAGCGTAAGAAGGAATGAATGAATGAGGGAAAAAATAAGAAATTGCAGAGCAACAAAAGGGAGGCTCCTTATTACTGGAATTATTTTCAAATTATAATTTATTATCATTCGGGCCATGCAACATTTCCATACGAATTCCGAGTCAGACATGCGTTCCTAATGTTCTCGGGAACACTGATTCAATAATCACGGCCCAGAATTGGGATCCGAGACGGGAAATTTGAAAAGTTTCCTCCTCAGTTCGAAGGGGAGCGTAATAAATCATTGAAATTCCCGCTAAAGTTTCCAGGTACTGTCACTGTACTGGTATTACATGCTCCAAATGTCATTTTCTGCCCGAAGACTGCCTTTCCAAGTACGCAAGGACACGCTCCTCCGCTTCAAAACAGATTCCAAACAAATTGCAAAGTTTAAGGATCTTGTTTAAATTTCAATTTGTCAATATTCCGGAAATTCTTCCTCCATATTTTGTCACCGCTTAAGAAAGCTGCAATTTTGTGATCAGTCTTGGAAAATGATAAGATGACACTATCCTGAAAATGAAGTAATAGACGGTTCGATTGAACATACTTATAAATGAGTGAAATGCTTTTATCCATTTTAGAATAAAATCATAGTACAACAATTATCATATATGTTTAAATTTGATGCCCCAGAAGGCAAAAGTAGTAGTAAATTTAAATATTTTTACATTTGTTTATAAGAATAAGGGCTAATAAACTTGAAAAGCTTTGAAGTCGTAAAGCCAATAAAGTAAAGAGTCTACGATTTTTGTATTGTACTCGAAAAACAGTAATTTTTAAAGACATTTGAAGCGACATTTTTGATAAATAAATAAATGATATAAAAAAATGACATACAGCATGTACGGACATAATGACAAATCTCAAGTTTTGTCTATAAGTGGTATTTATTTAATTTATCCGTACATATTTTGGTCAAAGATAGCCAGATTTATTTTGTAACCTGCAAGAAACCATAAGGTTTCTTATTACAGTTTAAATTTTTTAAGCCATTCTATGGAGTTTACGTCTAGATTGCTGATATCCTCAACAATCCAGCAGAATATGATTCATACTTTGATTAACGTGTCCACATTTATCGCAGTCTGGACTATCCAATGAATCCCCAAACGAATGAGTGGGCTGAAAATTGGCGAGTACTATCTGCTACAGAGGGAAAGGCATTTTCAGTTCCAGTATAAGGCAGGTTATACTGATATCTTGGTGGAGGAAGATTCGTTTATATTCAACGAATAACGGCAGCGAGAAAAGCTCTAGTCAGATGAGTTACTGTCTTGACGTCAGGTGGCAACCGGTCATTAATTCACACCCAAACTAAACTAAAACCTGGTATGAAGCACAGAAGCTGTGTACTAGGAAAGCCGACCCCAAATAGATACGGGATAACGAATCGGAAGAAGAAGAAGACTTAAGCTTCTGAGCCGCATGTTTAAATTTTTAAGTCGTCTTCTTGGTAGCTCAAACTCTATTGTCCTATCCTGATCAAATAGCAGGTTTTGGAGCCCAGCACTATCCAGGTTTCTCTTTTCAGGCATCATTCAAAGAGAAATCGTCCTGGGCCTGATTTATTTCAGAAACTAATGAGGGGTTTTTTTTTATCGTAGCGTAGATTGTGGAAGGTCTGGTAAGTTAGCATACACTGGAATGTCTGGAGAATTGATAATCTTTCAGTACTCTTTCAAGAGAATTGTATTTCTTCTCAAATCGGCAGATGATATCGTTTTAGTTGTATTAAACCTAAAAGATTAACCGAATACCTCGGTTTGAAGACCAAAAACATGAAGAAAAAAAACAATTAGGGAGACATACCAAAGAAATCAAAACTTGGCAGTTGAAAAAATTTTGACAGATTGAATATCATTTTGACAGGTTAAGATAGTAGGATAAGTAGTTGTTAAAAATATTTATTTTGAATTGTTA
>JXOV01008169.1:0-14030 GCA_001014945.1 Clogmia albipunctata | reverse complement strand
TTTAATGTGAAATTGTAAAAATTTCAGTGCTCGTGAGTGGAGTGCAAAAAACGTTATGTCCTGTTCGGGTGTAAAGTCCTGTTTTTTAACTCGGAAACGATGAAACACTCAACTTCGGCTCGAATGTTTCACACTCGTTAAAAAATAATTGACTTTACACCCGTGTAGCATAAATAACTATTTTAATAAACTGTTATTTTTAAAAACAAGCCACCCAGTTTGAAAGTTTTTATTCTGAAAGAAGGTTAGTTTGCCTTCAATGACGTCGGAAAAACCACGAGTATCTACTATTTTTGGACCAAAAGTTAAATACCCGTCTATAAAATTGTCTTCTAAACCGATTATTATAGTTCCATCTGGGAGTTGTTTTTTGTTTAAAGGTAGTTGACGTTGTCTTTATTGTTGGTTTTGTTGTTGTTGTTGTTAGTTTTGTTGTCATTGTTGGGTTTGTTCGTGTTGCTGTGTTTGTAGGTATTATTTTGATAGGGTTTTGTGTTGTTGTTGTTGTTGTAGTTAACTCAAGAGCATGGCTTTGAGATATAGAAGAAGGAGATGTTTCCAAGATTATTTCTGGTTCTTCTGTAACGGTTTCTTGAACGGTTGTTTCAAAATTGAAATATTCTGTTGTCGTTGGCTCTGTTTCGCTTTCTGTAGCAACTTCTGTGGTAGCTTCTGTTGTAGCTTCCGTAGTAGCTGCTGACGTAGCTTCTGTTGTAGATAAAGTTGAAGTGGAAGTTTTTGTTGGTATTACATAAAGAAATGCATATAGATCTGATTTATCGACCGTCGTTGCGTTTGGTGATTTTGTGGTAGTTTTCATTACTGGCATTGGCTCAGCTTGGAATTCAAGTCCAAGCGGCCAATATCCAGACCACGGGTCAAATGTAGTTTTAGCCGTAGATAAGGTAACTCCTTTTGTTGTTGTAGTTATCGTACTTCCTATCGTTGAAGCTTTTGAGGTTGGTTTCGTGGTTCCCTTAGTAGTCGCTTTCGTAGTGACCTTGGTTGTGAGCTTTGTTGTTGATTGAGTTCCAGCGGAAGCTTTCTTAGTTGTAGAAGCAACTTTGGTTGTGGGTTTGGTAGTAACTTTAGTTGTAGATTGGACTACAGCACCAGCTTTCTTTGTTGTAGTGGTAACTTTAGTTGTAGGCTTCGTAGTAACTTTAGTAGTAGACTGAACTACAGCAGCTTTCTTAGTTGTGGTAGCAACTTTAGTTGTGGGTTTTGTAGTAACTTTAGTTGTAGACTGAACTACAGCACCTGCCTTCTTTGTTGTAGACGTAACTTTAGTTGTGGTCTTCGTAGTAACTTTAGTTGTAGACTGAACTACAGGAGCTGCTTTCTTTGTTGTAGTAGCAGCTTTAGTTGTTGGCTTTGGAGTAGTCTTCGTAGTACTGCCAGCCTTTGTGGTAGGCTTTGTAGTTCCTCCTTTTGTTGTAGCTGGCGTTGAAGGTTTAACAGAAGTCTTGGTCGTGGCTTGTCGGACAACCCGACGATGTGAATTCATCAAATCATCAGCTTCAACGATCTGTAATAGTACTTGTTACAAAAACTTAGTTAATTTTTTATACAATATTACCACAAAAAAGACCAGAAGTATAACCAGAAATTTAAAAACTGCGTAATTCTCCATGATAGATATCTTTGAAGTAATTTGATTTGCGTATTTTATACGCTATTTGAAAGTTCACAATTAATTTCTGATGCGTGTTAAATATAACATCTAATGATCCTGTGATCATTACCCTTAAAAATTTACAATAAATTATACATTAATTTTAAATTAATACAGATCATTATGGCTTTAATCGTTTTGCTAATTATAAATATTTAAAGTTTTTCAAATTGTTGCATAAATCTATTAGGAGTTTAATTAATTTCGTGCGGTTTCACGCTAGGGCGCATATCTTGCGTTTTCTAATGGCGTCTAACCTTTAGAGCATCTATTCCAGTATCTCTCATGTGGTTGAAGCGTAAAAAACAATATTTTTATCCAATCGAAAAAAGTGTTTTTGCGGGGAGTTATCTTTTATTACTTTAATTAGAGAAAACTACTGCCGAAAGTCATAGAATTCTTGTGGAAGTTTACGGTGACCATGCTCTAGCTAAGCGAACGTGCCAGTAGTCGTTGGGATGGTTCAAGAGTGGTGATTTTGGCGTGGAAGACGAGGAGCGGCCGGGACAGTCGAAAAAGTACGAAGATGCAGAATTGGAGGAATTACTTGACCCAGATTCGTGTCAAACGCAAGAGGAGCTGGCAGAAACGTTAGGAGTGACTCAATCATCCATTTCGTAGCGTTTGAAAGCCATGGGAATGATTCATAAGCAAGAAAATTGGATACCGTATCAACTGAAGCCGAGAGGCGTGGAGCGCCGATTTTTCATTTGTGAAGAACTGCTGAAAAGACAAAAAAGAATAGGTTTTGTCTATCGAATTCTGGCGACGATAGGGGATCCAATACGATTAAATGAAGTGATAAAAAATCATGGGGACCGCCCATCCATTCATCATCATCCTCGGCCAAGCCGAATATTCATGGCACCAAGCTCATGCTCTGTATATGGTGGGACCAGCTGGGCGTGGTGTACGATGGGATGCTGAAGCTGAATGAAACGATCACTGGAGAGGTCTATCGACGATAACTGGGGCGATACTGTGCGACAAACGTCCGTAATACGTCGATAGGCACGAGAAAGTAATCTTGCAATATGACAACGCTCCGTCACATGTTGCTAAGCCAATGAAAACAGCTTAAATGGGAAGCTCTGCCCCTCCGCTGTATAACCCAGACATTTCTTCTTCCGATTACCATCTGTTCCGAACAATAGCACACGGCATGGCTGGACAGCGCTTCACCTCTTACGAAGACACCAAACATTGGGTCCATAGATGGATTACTGTAAAAGACGCATCGTTCTTCCGAGATGACATCCGTAAATAGCCAAAAAGATGGAAAGTAGTAGTAGCTAGCGATGGACAATAATTTGAATGATTCGTTTGTAATCATTTTTGCACAATAAACCTCAAATTTCCAACAAAAACAGCTCAAATTAATTTATACTCCTAATATCAGATATAGATTTTTGTGACACAAACTGTTTATTATTAGTATAAAATGAAAAATCCGCCGCCGTATTCCAGTAAAACGGATATCCTACCACTCCTGAATTCACAATTCCTCGTGTACGGAAATTTCCAGTCAGGTTTTGATCTTCACAGGTGTGCGTCCCTTCGATGACTGATCGGTGCTTGATTTCGTCTTTTTTTAAATCCTCGTCAAATGATCTTCAATGGCTAACCCGTTGTCATTTTTTCCTCAAAGTTCATACTATTACCAGATCAAAATGTCTTAACCTTCCTATGAAAACAGTTGTTAAACTCATTCCCAAGGAATGCTTAAAAACTAATAAAAGGATATAAATGTTCTTAATACAGATATTCTCCGTAAAGTAACAGAGCAATCAGTAGAATGGAAGTCACCGTTATACAAGGTGTTCATTGACTTCAAGCGGGTTTTCGACACCATAAGCCAACAAGCCATATAGAACGCTCTGGTCACAAAGGGACTCCCAAATAAAATTATCAATTATTAGAGCAATGTATGTAGAATCATACTTTAAAGTGCCTCACAATGGGCAATTGGGGAAATCAATCAAGCGTGAAGGAGATATGCCCTTTATCTCCGCTTCTTCGTTACAACACTAGGCGAAATGACTTAAGGCACTTGAATATGCTGATGACATCGCCCTGTTGTCTCACACCGCCCAAGAAATAAAAGAACAGTTATCCGATTTATAGAAACATGCAGGACAAGTGGGCCTGTATATCAATACCAACAAAACTAAAGTCATGCGCATAAAAACTCGCCATGCTGAGGTCTTCGAAATTGGTAACACGGTTATTGAAGAACTAAACAGCTTTAATGACTTTGACAGCATATTATCTACAGATGATGGGGCCGCAGCAGATATAACTAGCCCGATCGTTAGGGCTCGAGAAGCTTTAAGCAGCATGTGGACCGTATGGAAATCATAACATCTATCAAGAATCATGTCGATTCTCCTATACGGCAGTGAGAGCTGGTTCGTCCGCAACTCAGACATGGGCAAAATACAGGTATTCGCTTTCAAATGTATAAGTAATGTATTCTACCCCAATCGAATACGTAATGAAGACCTGTGAAGACTAAGTGGAGAATATCTTATGAAGAAACAAATAAAGAGAAAAAAGTGGCGCATCACGGGACATTCTCTTAGGTGGACGAGCAGCACAGCGAAACAGGCTCTAGACTGGACGCCACAAGGGAATAGAAGTGTGGGACGCCCTCCCATGGTTCCATAGAGGAATGACAAAAGAAAGAGACAAAAAAGATATTTATTCTTAGCTACCTCCACTAATTCTATCTGTCTCTTAAAGCAGAACATGCATCTCCTCTAAAATGGCTAAACCTATACTGACCTTGTGTGCGGTGCTGGACTAATAAACACATCTATCCTATGCCATTCTAATCCTCGAGAGCGTTTAAAGGAATCATTACGTTGCAGTACTTTATCGATAGCAGTGCTCAGCAACGAGATCGATTTTGTCCATCACGAGCGCTCGAACCAAAATATTGGAAAAAAGATAACAAAAAAATCATACAACTCTCGACGAGACTAAGTCATAAACTTTAATCTTCATTGAGAGGAAAAGATGTAAAGCAGAGTACAGAAAGACCGGCTATGAATCAAATCGTCCACATCTTAAAAATTTTCCACGAAGAAAATTGTGGAATATTATTATTTTTTACCTTTCCTCTTTAAGGATGAACGAAACATGCACCAGTCTCGACGAGACTGGCCATATATTGAAAACAGTTTTATTGGGTTTTCTCCGCTCATTCCTCTCATTTTTTTTTCAAACGATTTCTTTCCATTCGTGCTATAGTTGCTGAGCTCTGATCGATAGCAATAAGTTAATTAGATGCCGACATTGCGTTAGGCAGAGAAAGATTTACGAGAGGAGTGTATGTCTGTCCCCCATACCTCCAGTGATACGTTATCGTGCATCGTTACAATTTACTTATTCATATATTTTATATGTGAATAAGGGCTATAATCCCCCAGTGGGTTCTGCGCCTAACCTACCAGTGAAAATAAACTTATTACCCACCACAAAAGGCCTTCTCAGGTTAAAAATCCGTTTTTTAAATCGGGAATGACGAAACCTCACCTAACGGTTCAAATTTCACACTCGTTTCCTCGTTATAAAACGGTTCACTTTATACCCTTGTAGCATAATTAACAATTATGATTCACTTCAGGAATAAATAGTTAAAAATCTGAAGCTCTCTATTTTAGTTAAATCACACTTACTGTAATCTTTATATTTTAATATACTAAGTTATTGTCAAACAACAAACCACTTAGTTTGACATTCTTTATTATTATGAAAGCAGGTTAGTTGACCTTTAATGACGTCGGAAAAACCACGAATATCTAATATTTTTGGACCAAAAGTTAAATACTCGTCTATAAAATTGTCTTCTAAAACGATTATTATAGTTCCACCTGGGAGTTGTTTTTGGTTTAAAGGTAGTTGATGATGTCTTTATTGTTGTTGTTTTTAAAGGGTTTGGTCGTGTTGTTGGGTTTGTTGGTATTTTTTTGATAGGTCTACGTACTGTTGTTGAACTAAACTCTAAAGAATTCCTTTGAGACGTAGGAGGAGACGTTTCCAAGACTATTTCTGGTTCTTCTGTAACGGTTTCTTGAACGGTTGTTTCAAAATTGAAATATTTTGTTGTCGTTGGCTCTGTTTCGTTTTCTGTAGCACCGTCTTTGGTAGCTTCTGTTGTAGATAGAGATGAAGAAGAAGTGTCTGTTGTCCCCATTATTGAATAAAGAAGTTCATATAGCTCGTCTATATCAATTGTTGTTGAGTCTGAAGCTGTTGTCGTATTTCTTATTGTTGGCATTGGCTCAGCATAGACTTCAGGTCCAGACCATAGTACAAGTTCCTCTATAGGTAAAGTGACTCCTTTTGTTGTTGTAGCTTTCGTACTTCCTTTCGTTGAAGCCTTTGTAGTAGCTTTCGTAGTTCCCTTAGTAGTAGCTTTCGTAGTAATCTTGGTTGTGGGCTTTGTTGTTGATAGAGTTACAACGGCTGCTTTCTTAGTTGTAGAAGCAACTTTAGTTGTCAGTTTCGTAGTAGCTTTAGTTGTAGACTGACCTACGGCAGCAGCATTTTTAGTTGTGGGTTTTGTAGTAACTTTAGTTGTAGACTGAACTACAGCACCTGCCTTCTTTGTTGTAGAGGTAACTTTAGTTGTGAGTTTCGAAGTAACTTTAGTTGTAGACTGAACTATAGCAGCACCTTTCTTAGTGGTAGCAGCAACTTTAGTTGTGGGCTTCNTTGTGGGTTTTGTAGTAACTTTAGTTGTAGACTGAACTACAGCACCTGCCTTCTTTGTTGTAGAGGTAACTTTAGTTGTGAGTTTCGAAGTAACTTTAGTTGTAGACTGAACTATNGCTGCTTTCTTTGTTGTAGTAGCAACTTTAGTTGTTGGCTTCGGAGTAGTCTTCGTAGTACTGCCAGCCTTTGTGGTAGGCTTTGTAGTTCCTCCTTTTGTTGTAGCTGGTGTTGTTGGTTTAACAGAAGTCTTGGTCATAGTTTGTCGGACAACCCGACGATGTGAATTTATCAAATTGTCATCGGAATTTAAATAATCTTCATTAATACTCGTATCAGCTTCAACGATCTGTAAAAGTACTTGTTACAAAAACTTAGTTAATTTCTTAAACAATATTACCACAAAAAAGACCACAAGTATAACCAGAAATTTAAAAACTGCGTATTTCTCCATGATAGATATCTTGGAAGTAATTTGATGTCAATATTATATGCGTTATTTATGAGTTCATAATTTCCGATGTATGTGAAATTTGACATCAAATGAGTATGGGATCATTACCCTTTAAAATTTACAAAAAATTATACATTAATATTCAATTAGATCATTATGAGCATAATGATTTTATAAATAATCAGTTAACAACAACCACTTTTCTTCGACAGAGAGCAACTGGCAGTTTCCAGCCTATAAATATTTAGCCCGACTGGAATTCACCGAACTTCCATTCGTGATTTTGACATCTAGTCGCAGTGCATCACCTCACATAGCGATCTCAACCTGATTGTTTATCTGTACACTAAAGTAATCAATAAACTGTGTAAATGTATTTTGATACGAAGTATTTAATTGTAAAAAGTCTCTTATAATCTCAGTGCTCTGTCTTCCAAGCAATACTTGGAATTGCATTTGCTACGGGGGGAACCTCATCTGCAAAGCTCCCCTGTTTTGTGGATTATCACACAATTGATAGTCAATTCAAAGGAGATTGGCATCCTTTTGTCTCTCGTCAACATGCTTTGGTGGAGCTGTTAGTTAAACAACCCTCCAATATTTTAGTATAGTTTTAGTATGATAAATTAGATCCCTTCTCAAAACCTGTGAGGAACATGGAGAGTAAATAGCAACGCGCTAACTTTCCATTAATAATTTGTTTTCAGTGTGTGTTTAATTAATAGCACCAGACTACGAAACCCTTTAGTCCATTTCGTTATTATTTCGCCATGTCCTTTTCAGGAACTACCGAATGTCCTTGTAATTTTTTATTAATTAACTATATATTTTCTTGTATTATCAATTTCTATATATGCGGATAAGATCGGTATAATGTATGATGATGCCACAAAGTACGTAGTCGTGTGACGTGATGTTCCTCTATGACGGCACACTCTTTCAAATTTTAAAACCTTCTTATTCTAACAACAAGCCGGTAAATGAAGAGAAAACGAGATGCAACATGCAAACGGCTCACGACCAAGCAAAACTAAATTTTAGATCCTTAGCTTTTTAGTAGAAGATCCGTAGAAAGGAAAATGGAGACCCGCATGACGTCGCAATCACAAAATACACAGCGATCTTCCGCAACTGGAAGGCTGCTCAGTTGTCCAGTACGCTGATGACATTGTCATATACACGTCTTCCAGAAGCCCGGAACTAACAGGAAGAAGGCTACAAGACGCTCTAGCCGAAGCCAATGGGTACTTCACTCACTGGGGCATAAAGATCAACGAGAAGAAATCAGAAGTGATTACCTTCAGACCAGGATGCAAACGGAGTTGGAGAAGGGCCATTCAAATGGCCAACGATCTAAAGGTGCACAATTCCCACCGTCCACTCCATAAAGTGCCTGGGGATCAACATGAATGGCAAGCTGAAATTCAACAGTTATGTAGACAAAGTCATCAACAAAGCGAAAGGGGCCTTCTACCGACTGGCGCCTATGATGAAGAACCTGGAAGTGGATTTCAAACCCTCCTCTATAAGCAACTGGTTAGACCGTGCATAACGAACGGTTTCCCAATATGGGCAACCATCTCGACGACGAAATACGAGGATATGGCGAAACTGGAGAGACGAATCCTGAAGACCACTGGCAAATTCCGGCAGGAAGATGGACATTATACACCGGACGTGACACAGAGAGATGTGACCGGAGTCATGGACATCAGAGAACACCTGGGCGAAATAGGAAGACACTTTATAGAGCGAGACCACCCTAACGACAGAGTAACCCGGAGGAGGGAAATGGACAACGAGAAGTGATTCTTCTTATTGACACTGACGAATTGGCGAGGACAAAGGCAGCAGGATCTCTTCATTATCGAGGATAGAACCTGGCTGCATATTTTATTGTATATTTTGTAAATTTTTTACAGGTTTTGTTTTTGAGCTTTTCTCTTTCAGGATTAGTTGTAAGAATAAAATCTTAGAATTAAGGACAAAAATAAAAACAACAACAAAATGTTTAAAATTATTAAAAGCCCAAAAAAACACCAAAGCAAATGACACAGAGCAGGCAACCATATGGGAAACCTGAAAGATGACAATGATTGTTGAAAATTTAGACAAGTAGAATAGGGATAAGACTGTAAATAGTTAAGCCCAAAGTAATAAGATTACATTTTAAAGTATAGAATGTCAATTGGAGAAAATAAAAAATATCAAGAATCTCACAAAATACACTAACGCATGTTTATCTTTTAAAGTTATGTTTCAAATATAATTTAACTAAAATGGAAGACTGGATTGAAAAAAATGATCATTTATTCAATGAAATTTTGGGATTTAACGTATTGTAGTGGTCGCGAAAAGGTTAATCTTCCCTGGAAATTGGACACTTTTCACATCCATTTTCCAATCATCCTATCCCTTTTCCCCATTCCTAATTTATGTATATAATTGTAAATATTATTATTATTTTTTTCCGTATTTGAATTCCAATAAACCTAGTAGTCTGGAAAAATAATATCACTCTCTCACAGACACTACTAAAGTGCAGTCGCGTCTTTTAGTCGGTCCTCTTCCTAAAAGGTGAGATTATTCAAAAATTTATAATCCTGAGGTGGCTTAATACGCCGATAAGAAGCTGCCCAGGAGAGTATGTTTTAATCAGTTTTCAATACAAAATTTTCTCAAAACTCATTAATGACGAAAGACGGAAACCGGTAATAAAATCATTAACAGGCGGTTCAGTTTCACTCAATGATTTGGAAAACCCCAAAAAAGGTCTCTATATGAGGCCAGAAAAATAATGAAAAACATATACGTATGTTAAATGTTAAATCAAGAGTTAGCAACTCAAAAGCAATTTTTTCTTTTATTTATTTTATGGGTAAAGTAGGCGGTGCGTTTAAGTAGACGGTTTGGTTTTTTGGTCAAGCACTATTAGGTTATTTGTTGAGGTTAAAATTTGTGACAAATATTAGAAAATTTTGTGGCCACAGATAAAAGTGATGTAAATTGTTTAAATTAATAGAAACGTTTTTTAGATTAGTTATTTTATTCGAAAATTGGAAAATAGAATTTTTCCCAATTTCGTGTTGATTGTCATATCCGGGTGATAATTAATTGACATTCCATACCATTCAGATTGTTAAGTTGACTTTGGCCTTATTGATTGGCCCCGTTATGCTACAGTATATAGTTATAGGTATAGGTCATTGCAGTTAGCGAATCATTGTCGTTGATGATTCAAGTTAATACTTTTTAGAATAATAATAGTCTCTTATCAAAAAGATGAAAATAATTAATTAAAATGCAATCAACATTATTTACAATAGTGGACTTGATGACCCCCTCCAGAGCGTCCAGAGTAACCAGCTATAAGATCTCCATTAGACGACAGATCTTCGCCCTTCTTGTAACAAACTGTATTCATAAATCTTTGCTGAAGAATCTCTCGTCAAAAATCTTTTTGTATTGTAAAATTAATATAAATTTTTAAATTTAATAAAATAATCTGTGCTTTTAAGTACTTTTAAGAAAGAATGCTCACCAAGTAACAAGATAGAAATCTTTATTTTGGGGGGCAACACAATAAGTGCCCAAACTGCCGGAAAGGATCAAGAAGTGTCCAGCATCTGTCAACACATTGTGAAGGAATGCTTAGCTACAATTATAAAAAGGGGACATATGAAGTGGTAAGATGTCTCCATATCCAACTTTCGAAGAAATATAGCTTGAATAACAGTAAAAAAATGAAGAACTATGAAGTCCAACAAGTGTTTACCAACGAGCGAGTTAAGAAAAATCGGACATACCAATTCTAAATGAATTTCGTTTTGAACATAATAAATCCGATTTGATGGTACACCATTTATTTTATGTTAAATCTTTACATTTAAATTGTTATATTAGTTTATAAAACATAATTCTTTTGAATTAATGAGACTGTTTACTACATCACATTTAATTGCTAAAACATATAATTCTACTGAACATATCATTCGTTTTCTGGAGAAAACGTTTAAATAAAATTGAAAACAAATACCTCTTAACGGGATCTGGATCATTTTGACGACAGAATTTGGTAATTTATTTGATTTAAAAGGAATGTGTTTTAAAATTGCTTTAAAATAAAATACTACTTTGAATTATTAGCACGGAGTAACTACGGATATGGGCTCGAAGATTTAGAGCCGATGAAAGCGACATCATGGACAAACCAGTCGGCGGAAGACCTGTGCCGACGAATACCAATCAAATCATTGAAAACATCAAATAAGACCGACATGTCGCAGCTCGTGACATCGCCCAGGAGATGGGAGTTAGTCACAAAACAATTTTAAACCGTCAGCAGAAGGCTGGATACAAAACAAAGCTTGAGGTTTGGGTGCCGCATGATTTGACGCAAAAAACCTGCTGGACCGAATCAACGCTTGCCATATGATGCTGAAACGGAATGAATTTGACCCATTTTTGTAGCGAATGGTGACTGGCGACGAAAAATGGATCATATACGAAAATATCAAGCGAAAACGGTCGTGGTCGAACATTTGCATGGGCAAAAAGATAGTTGTTTATATTCACAAAATGAAAACTTGATTGAAAAAAACAGAAATTGATCCCCGGAATTATTGGACAGTGGATAATAGTAATGAGTTGCAAATGATGGAAAAAAATAAATGATGAACAAGTTACATGGGGAAGCGAAAGTGTGTTTCAAACAAAAGCCTAATCGCAGTCTAGTCTGAGAATGCAATCAATAGACTACAGAGCCGGTATATTCTAGTAGGCAATAATGGTAATAAAATTACCTGTGCATTTTATTATTTAAAAAAAACAAAGAATAAACAGAAAATTGGTATATTTTTTTTCTTCACTTCTGGAAAAAAATCAGTAACTTTAAATGTATTAATCATTATCATCATATTTAATCAAACAGATTTTATATAACTTTTTCATAAATAGGAATTCAATGACGTCGGAAAAACCACGAGTACCTCTTATTTTTTGACCAACAGTTAAAGACTCGTCTACAAAAATGATGTCTGAACCGATTTCTATTATTCCACATAACTGTAGTTTTCTGTTTTAACATTGACGAAGGTGTTATTGGCTTTCTTGTTGTTGTTGGTGGGGTTGGTGGTGTCGTTGGTTTTGATGTTGTTTGAATTATCTTTCTTATTGTTGTTGGATTATGCTCCAATACACTCCTTTGCGACGTAGATGGAGATGTTTCTAAGACTAACTCCTGTTCTTTTGTAAATTTTTGGACTGTTGTTTCGAAATTGATATATTCTGTTGCTGGTTCTGTTTTATCTTCTGCAATAGGTTCTGTTGCAGATGGAGTCGAATATACAATATTAGAATCGTATTTGTCGTCATAATTATTCCACGATGGTACAAGATCAGAATCGAAGTAAGATTCATCAAAGTAGTAATCAGTATCTTTAGAAGGTTCATAAAGTATCTTACTTGTAGCTTTAGTAACAGAGATCGTTGTTATTTTTGTAGTCGGTTTCGGTGTTCCCTTAGTGGTAAATTTTGTTGTTGTCTTTATTGGGGGATTAGTTGTTGATACACCTGCAGATTTTTGTGTTACCTTAGTTGTTGTTTTGGGAGTAAGTTTCGTAGTTCCTTTAGTTGTGGGCTTTGTCGTTGATTGTACTACCACCACAGCTTTCTTAGTTGTAGAGGAAACTTTAGTTGTGGTCTTAGCAGTAACTTTAGTTGTAGACTGAACTATAGCAGCTGCCTTTTTTGTTGTAGTAGCAACTTTAATTGTTGGCTTCGGAGTAGTCTTCGTAGTACTGGCAGTCTTTGTAGTAGGCTTTGTAGTTCCTCCTTTTGTTGTAGCTGGTGTTGTAGGTTTAATAGAAGTCTTGGTCGTGGCTTGTCGGACAACTCGACGATGTGAATTCNTGCTTTCTTTGTTGTAGTAGCAGCTTTAGTTGTTGGCTTTGGAGTAGTCTTCGTAGTACTGCCAGCCTTTGTGGTAGGCTTTGTAGTTCCTCCTTTTGTTGTAGCTGGTGTTGTTGGTTTAACAGAAGTCTTGGTCATAGTTTGTCGGACAACCCGACGATGTGAATTTATCAAATTGTCATCGGAATTTAAATAATCTTCATTAATATCAGCTTCAACGATCTAAATACAAAAGGACTGGTTACAAAAACTTACTCTTGTTGGTTTTTTAAACAATATTACTACAAAAAAGAACAGAAGTATAACCAGAAACTTAACACTTGCGTTATTCTCCATGATAGATATCTGTAAAGTAATTTGATGTCAATATTTTATGAGCTATTTATAAGGTGATAATTAATTTCTGACGGATGTTAAATTTGACATCAATTAATTCTGTGATCATTACCCTTTTAATTTTACATTGATAATCAATTAATGCATATCGTTATGAATACTATAATTTTGCTGACAATGCATTATTTTGATGTTTTTTTAATGTTTAAGAAATGTCTTAATTGCATACTGTATTTATTTGATTTAGGCAAATGTTTATAATCAGGATTTGGGAGCTGATGTTAATCAATAAAATACCAAGTTTTACAAACGATGGTAATAGTAGTTTACGCAACTGTATCTAATGAATCGCTTTTCCAAGTCGAGGTCCAAGTTTGACGCCTGAGTGTAACGAAGGCGATAATGGAACGAGACTTGGAAAAGTAGCATTACCTACCGTTGCGTACTACGTTTTGTGTAATTCATTGCTATTTTTGCGAATAAAAATTAATATTTATCTTTAAATTTTGTGTTATAACTGTCATGATGCTGTAATAAGTTTTGTTATAAGTTGTTTTAAAAAATCTGAAATCAATCTAGGGAGTCCAATTTTTTTATTATTTAATCAAGTGTCAAACATAAATTTCAACAAAATGTGTTTGAAAGGATTTTTCCTTAAATTAATTTCAATGAATAACTGTTTGAAAGTAATGTGCACCACTAATCAAATCCTCCCTTGATAAAATGTAATCTAGTATGTTATTTTAGTGCTATCAAATAGAAAATCTAAGCAGAGAACGGAATAATTGGATAAAATTTTGCATTTACAAGGTTTACTAAATGAATATTACTGGAATTATCGTTTAGCTCATAATTTTTTTTATACCTTTGATGCGTTCAAAGTAAGCTCTTGTTCACTCATAGCATCTATTCAAAATGTGTTTTTCTTCTCTAGGGAGA
>JXOV01008168.1:9413-27580 GCA_001014945.1 Clogmia albipunctata | reverse complement strand
AAAGCGTCTTGAAACGAAAATAACTATATATGGTCTCGCTCTCTTGCAGGCCACAATCAAACTTAAAAGCATTAAGCACCATATGAACAAATGGTACTAATGCCTCAATCTTTAATTAATTAAGATGAAATCACTCATTCGACCATAATGTGCAAGATAGTTCTCTAAACCTATAAAAATTGTCTATGAATACTGAGCACATAGTGCAAATAATTGCTATTGGTTTAAAAGCTTCTAACATAAATAAATAGCTAAAAGACTCAAATAGAACTCAATGTACATATTGTATTGTGAACAATATCGGAAAGTGTTAGCGGTATTAGCATTACATAAAACATCTGATTCTGCATTAAAAAGTCAAATAATTATTTGTTGAAATTACCACCTAACAACCATTTAAGTGTAGAGAATTTTTTGCCTTTAATGCTGCATAATAATTATAAACACTGTAATAAAAATGTTAGCTTAAAAACATAAACATAACATTTGTTTATTCCGACAATAAAAAATTATCATAAAAATTGTTCCGCTTTTTAATTTGTATATTTTAAAATTTTTTGCGCAAAATTTGTTTTTTTTTACAAAATATGATATCTAATTGTGTTTAAGGATTTTCTTTTATTTTAAAGAAGATAGAGATTTATTACATCAAATAAATAGAGGGATAATATAATTCATGTCAATATAGTAACAAGTATGAAGAATTAAGCTCGCTGCATAAAATAATAAATTCATAAATAATTGATAGATAACAAACGTACAATGTAATCAGCTTAAAACAGACAATGATAAAAAAAATGGAATTTATATCCGATTCACTTTCAGCTGATAAAAGTAGCGTATTAGGGAATTTCCATTAGACGCTTTAATGAATCATAGCCAAACAATCAAATGGTTGGTTTGTTCTAATTTATTAAAATATTGCAATTTCCTTCTTCTTTAAGGATACCACAACCGTTACCGATCTGAGTGTAAATAATTGGTTGTACTTTTTTAAACTTTTTTTCCCAATGCCCTATTTATTCATTTACCTATCTTTCACAACTGACAAAATAATATGATGTAAAAAAATTAGCATTTGTTGTGATGAACAAATGATTCTACATATTTATTGAAAAGTTTTTTGCCACCGAAACGGAAGACCATCCCTGNGTTGTACTTTTTTAAACTTTTTTTCCCAATGCCCTATTTATTCATTTACCTATCTTTCACAACTGACAAAATAATATGATGTAAAAAAATTAGCATTTGTTGTGATGAACAAATGATTCTACATATTTATTGAAAAGTTTTTTGCCACCGAAACGGAAGACCATCCCTGTCACAACTTTCATATGTATCCATTCATTAAGTGGCAGCAAATTACTAGTATTATAGAAAGATCCGATTTATCTCTTCGATTCTATGCACTAAATCCGAGCTTTCAAACCCTGTCTGAAGTCGACCAAATAATATTGGTGATACTAGTTGTTCGACAGTTGAGGCCGGGTATATTATTTGTTATAAATGTATTTAAACAAATATTAACCACAGAATGTTGCTAGTAATGAAATACTAAAGAAAAATATTACAGATTAATCAGGGCTCGAACCTGGTCGATAACTTGAATTCTGTGACGACAAGTTTAAGAAATTATGAACTTTTATATTAAATTTTATTGTGACGTATTGCTCGGAAGATAACTGTTAAATATTTTTAAAAAATTAAACTAATCTTTTGAAATATTTTTTTTCAATACAGCATTTAGTTTTATGTACAACACGGTTGAAAATCACTAGTTTAGTACTAACTTTAACTTTATATAAAAATTATTAAAAAAATAATATCGTAATCAATCTGGACAACTTTCTTATCAAACGACCCTTTTTATCAGATATTATTTTCACAATTGATATAGTTAATCTGTGCCTCTACAATTTCACAATTTATGTTGAGTGTTGCCGAGTAGAAACGTGGACTCACCTTAATGAATTCGGGTTTCATGTGTTCCCCGGCCATCAGGTTCAGCAGTTTCAGGTTGAGTTCGACGTCGAGAGCCTTGGCGGCCATCAAGATGGATCGGCATGGGGCAGAGCCGGGCAGGTAATAAAAGTCGACAGTCATTTTCGGCGGTGAAGTTGTGGTGGCGGAGACTGGAGGTGAGGATCCTTCTGTTGTCGGTTTGATAGGCTCTGAAGAGAAGCAAAGGAAAGGTTGGAATTTTAATAACCCATTCCGCAAAATCACACAAAACTAAAACCAACTTGAAGAACTGTTGCAACCCATTAGAGCTTAGAATTGGCAATGAACTTTTCGCAAAAGTCGCGCACAGATTAAAAGTGAATCTTGTGCTGCAAATCTGTCGAAGGAGAGGAGACCAGAAAGACTAAAGCGCCCCAAAAACCGGACCGGAGAGAACGTTTCCACTGAAAGTGTGGCTGAACCAGTTTTTATTTTATTAGTTTTTGGTGGTGGTCGGGGTCGCGGCGAGCAGAGGAATATAAATACTCGAAAAAGCGCGAATTAACAGCCAAAGAATAACACTGGAAATTCTAACGAAAAAATTCCACCTGCCGATTTCAATGAACGAATTGGACGGACTGAAAGAAAAGCGGCCTAGTTTCTCCCATCCAGCGACTCAATTGTCGTTTAATCCAATCGTAAAATTGTCCAACTGACCAAGATTACAAACGCTGCTGAGCCCCAATTCCCTGATAAGAGACTCTTCGCGTGGAACAATTGTAATTGATACATGGGAAAATTATTTACCTTTTTAAGCAAAAACTATATATACTAAAATATAATTACAGATCCCAGAATTAATAACAGATACACTTTAATTGTGTTTCATGCCACTGAATAATAACTCAAAATCGATTCAGTTCAATTCACCACGAATAATATTTGCACTGAGAAGAAAGGTGAATTATTTGGTGGACATTTACCTTTAATTATTCCTTTGCATGGCTAATTTACGCATTTACCGGTTTGTTTAATAAATGGCCAGTTATTTAGGTCACAAGTTAAGGGTGTCAAGGATAAATGCCTCTCAATTCTTCAGTTATTTCCAGTTCTTTCTATCGGTTTGAACAAAGTATTACTCAAAAAACGAGATATGGTTTGGATTAGGGATGTTTAAAATAATTTTATTAATAACTGTTACTTGAAATCAATTAACTAACAAGTTATTCATAAAAAAAATTACTAGTGGTATTAACTAAACCATCACAACCATCGCAAATGCTTCAAGTGAAATCTTAACTTGTAAAGTTACCGTTAACGGTTGAAATTCAAACTAATAAGGTAAATGACTATTTTACTGTGACATGGAACATTTGTTTGCTTTAATTTACTTAAAATAAATTTCCATTTAAAGCAATATGAGGCTTTTACTTAAATTTACTTACATTACAGTTAAGAAGATTTATTTCTGATATCTACATAATGTGCCAAAAATAGCCAAATTATATGCAGTTATATCGCTGTTGAAACGGTAAATACTAAAATTTTAAAGCACGAAACGTTAATTAATTTCTAACATAATTACGGTCATATGGCATAGCCGAGACCAATATTTTGTGTAGTTTAAGGGCAACAATGGCGACCAAATTTTGACTTTGAGACCAATTTGTTGCAAATTTTTTTCAGTAGTGAAATAAAAATTTAAAACTTTCACTGAGTGCCATAAAGTGAAACATTATGAAACTCAAATGGATAACGAAATGATTATGTTTCGCTACAGGAGTGCAAAACAGATATTTCGTGAACAAAAAACTTCAAATAACAGTTAATAACAAATAACTAACAATAACTGTTATCCTAAAATAACATATTTTAACATCCCTACTTAATCTAAGCCTTTTTTACAAATAAGTAGAAAAATAACGAAGAAATTGATTAATTATGTACTTTCAAATGAGAATTGAATAAAAAGCATTTAAAATTTATTCAAAGAAGTTTTTTTTATTCTTCAACAATTAATTGGATTGTAAACTTCCGTTTAATCATTTTAATTGTATATTTTTAATTACAGTTTTCGATAACTTGGAAATTTGAATTTTTTATCTGAGAACTGTTTCCTGTCAATTATGTTAATGAAGTGAGAAAAGAATACTGTAATAAAATACACTTTCTAACTTGAAACAATACTGATAATTTAATAATTAAACAATAATAACAGTTTTGTAATTCGTTGGTTTTCAATATTTATGGGAGAATGAACACAATTAAATACTATATTTGATGTCACAAACAAAGTGAGTACTAAAATAGATTTATGTGTTTATAGACTTTTTAGTTGATTTTATGTGATATTTTATGCTTTTTAGAATATTTAATTTTATTAATCTTTCTATAGTGAAAATAATAAAATAGTTTTTTGTATAACAATGGTGTGAAGTCAGCAGTTCTATAATGAGAAAAATATATTGTAAAAAAAGCCGAAATCACAAATTGTGCAGGTGCAAAAAATGACACATTGTTGAATCAGGTTATCACCTTCAACTACCAATTAACTGGAAAACTTTTATCAAATTTTTAAACAATTCCATCATTATTACTGAAGTAATTTGTTATGGTTTTATTAAAAGGGGTATTCTTTTTTATTTTGTAGAGTAAAAAACTCAATTTTTTACCTAAATCCATGAATTTTATTTTAAAAAAACTTAAAACTGAATTTTTTATTATTTATATTTGAAAAAGCTAATATAAATATATTTAAATATTATAAGCCCACCATTTATTTGCTCTATTTTGTTTTGTATTTGTATTTTGTAAATTCTTTTGTATTTATTTTAAATGCGGCCTTAGTTAGCTTTAGTTTTTTTTTTTATGTAATGAGCGAATGCTCAAAATACATTATTGAAAATAAATAAATAAAATAATCCCAACCAAGAAATTCAATAAAACATAAGCAATTATTGAATTACTAATTAAAAATAAAAATGGATTTCAAGTGTTTTATAGCTTAAAACGGTGGGTGTGTCTATTTACGTGGGCAACCAATCCTCAGTGCGCTCATAGATTTTCCTTTATAAATTTAGCTATAATTGCTTCAATTAATTTTTTTTAACATAAATCAATTAGTCAAGAAGCCTTTAATATATTATTTAAAATTACATTGGAAAACTTTAAAAATTACAATAGTTATAAGCAATCAAATGGCTGTCTCTATTTACGTGAACAACACTGTTTTGGGATAAAAACTTTTGAACAAAAAATGCTATAACAGTTAATTATAAATATCTTTTCATCAAATTTAAATAACATGAATATGATGCATTTAATTACGGTTAATATGTCTACAATAGAATTTTTGTTAATATGTAAATGTGTGATCATACGCCTCAAATGTTATGCATGACAGCTTTTAAGTACTTGTTCTTAAAATAATATGTAACGGAAATTTTATTACATTTTGTTTCACTTTTGTGGATGTTTTAGCTTTTATTATAAAAGAACTACCATATTGAGTTATATTTAGTTATAGGAATGTGATAAATCCACAATTGTTTGTGTTTAATTAGGATTTAACGTTTTTTTTCTTATGAATTCTTGAAATTCAGAATTCCGTTGCAATAAAACTTGAAATGTATAATAAACATTCGATGAAACATTATGTGAACAGTACATAAAATCACAATTATTCCGGTTTTAACATTGTATGTGGAAATAATAATACTTTTCCAACCAACACAACAGAAGTGGTTATATTTTTGGCAATTATTTTTTGCCGGCACACTGACTTTTAGCACACAAGCACAATTTAGAACGATTCTTCTTTTTTTATTCAGAACAAAACAATTTGTGTTCAATAGATCTCCAAACTAATGGCCTTCGAAACCTTCCAACAAAGACTTCGAATTGAAGAGAAGCCATTAATAATAATCTGTTTAACATCCGGCTTAAAAACTTTAATTTACCACTTCTTATTAGTTTTTAATATCAATTTTTTTAGAATTTTTTTTTAATTATACTTTTTTGTACATAGTCACTTTTAACTGTTCACTTTTTAATCACAATTATCATTTTTCTTTCACCAGAACTTACCTCTGAGCTTTTCACTTGACAAGTACTAAACCAAATTTGTGACGATTTCTTTTCGCTGCCGGTTTTTATTAGGCCTCAACTGGTGGTGGTACTAAAGAGTGATCACCAGAAATTTGAAGCAGTTTTTATAAGTAACTAGAGTTATGACTGTTTTTATATTATATTCTAATAAACCATTATTATATTAAATGTTATATTATATATTTATTTATATATCTAACAAATACATGTATTTATTAATGATAAGTATTATAAAATTGTTATTTTTTGCTTATGATGTTTATTTTATTGAAATAAATTGAAAAATTCTTGATTTTTGACCAAACTTTCGTTTTGTTTTAATTCATTGAAAAAAAATTATTTATAAATTATTGTAATAAATTATTTCCATCACTTGGCTAAGCTTGAATAAAAAAATACCACGTTTATACAATTTGTTTTGATAAACAAAATTTTTATTTTATTTTAAACAGTTTTTAATGAAAACACGTTTTTGTTTCAATTTCATAGAATCAATCTCTTGTAATGTTGGCGTACACTTCAAAATTTAATTTCTAAGACTTTTTGGGGTTGAAAGTTTTATAAGGATAAACTATTTAAAAAATGACACTTTATTCATACGGCAGGGCGTGTATTGTGTAACGTTCGTTCTCTCTTCATGTTCTGTTTTTAGGTACCACATAAAATTAGTCCAGAGTCCAGACCCAATTCTGTTAAAGGACCAAAAGAGTTATTTATACACGAAGGTCGATGGGGCACACGGGTCTACCTTAGAACACTCGCTACACTCGTGACTTCCAAAAGGCCTAGTGTTTAATAATGCTTATCGGCCGTGTTTTATACAAGATTTTATGCAGTTTTAAATAAATAAATACAAAAAACTAAAAAGAAATCACTTGGTTTTATTAATTTTAAAATTTATAATTCGATCTCACATATTTGTTTCATTCCAGGATCTATTTCGTCTCGTTTCTTAAATGCACACGGAAAATATCATCCTTCCATATTTGTTTAAGTAGTTGTTTTTCATTCATATTAACTGTTGTAACGGACTGTTTAAATTTAAATGAAAAGTAATCATTTGTTTAAACTATTCGATAAAAAAGTCTAAATATCGGCTGATATAGCTAAACCATAAACAATGAAACATACGTCTTTGTAAATTTAATTGATTTCCTTTACGGAGGTCATACTTTAATGATAAAGAAAAGCCATTAGTTCTTTAAAGCACTTGTTCTATAAAAATGTCTTTGAACGAATCAATTTTTATGTCATAATATTAATTTTATACAACAATAAACAGATCTAAAAGCAGTCGATCATGTAATTCGACTATACAATCTTTTTAAGGTTTTTAAAAGTCTTGTCGGGTATTATCATATTTTCAAGTAATCTTAAGTGGCAGTCTCTGATACATTTTTTTTTATTAGAACATCTCGTTAAAAAGGCATAAAAAGAATTGTGTTTTATTTCTGTTGATTAAATAAAAAAAAATTCTATTAAATATAACATTTCTTTAAAAATCGAAAAAATAAATAAAATTGATTTTTGTACAAATTTTCATTCCTTTAAGTGTCGAAAAAATTATAGTCTATATATAATATTATTATCTATACTTAGAAAACCCTAAAACAATTCAAATTTGGACGTATACAGAGCTTAACATTACAAAAACTACAAATACAATACACCAACACAAGTTTCTACATCTACAGTATTGTGTGACTTTCAAGTCCATTACAAACATTGGGTAAAAGCCGGCACCATTAAAATATCTCGCCGGTTGGAAGAAATGTGTGTAACTCTCATATCACAAGCAAAATGAAAAGAAAAACCTAAAACATGGCCACTAATTTGCTTGATCACGTCTTATCAAGCGCCAGATTTACGACCTCTACCAAATGAAAGCATTTTGATTGTTCAGCATCATCCGAAAACAAGTAAAAATTGAAACAGTAAATTAAGATTCTTCTGGAATTTGCTGGAGATGGAAATGTATTGGCAAATTCAAATTTATGAATGATTCGCCAAAAAAACAAACAAATTTTAATACAATCTCGTATCTGCTTTGGTTTTGGTGGTTTTTAGCATTTTGATGGTTTGGGAAATTTGTGTCTAGTCATATAGTGTGATCGTCAAGCAGAGCTTAAATGGGTATTCTTTGAAGTATGGTGGCTTGATCACTCCACAAAAAACCAAGCCTCGTATATCTTTGAGAGTATGAGTAATAATTTCAAGGTTTTCGATGTAATGATTAACAATTGGAACAGAGATTCTGTAAAAAATGTAATTAATCAAAGACTGGTTGATTTTTGCTACCAGAACTAAGCTTCCAAGTAATTCTTCAACATTAAAATATCAATTTGTCGCTCTTTCTCCGAAAAAGAGATTTGAAAATGTTCGCCATATCCAAAAGAATTCAAATTTATGAGTCATGTTAAGTTTACATGACTTGCAGATTTTGAAGCTATGGGATTTTCTGGTTAATTTCCAGTGAAAATTAAATTTTCGTTATTCATTTTTGGCTTTGTAACTTCCAGAAAAGACCAATTATGTTCCATTAAGTTAAACTGAACTTAACATGCCTCAGAACTCATTTTTACAAGATTTAAAACATTCCTGTAAAACCTAAAAGTCTAAAAATAACTTGAGATTACGGAGCAAGAGATGGTTTCTTCTCGTTGTCATGAAAATTCATGGAATGTTCTTTTTTACAATTTCTTTCAAACTTTTTTCTCTGCTCAGTTGAGAGACTTCAACTCGGATGGCTTTAGATGACTTTTACATACACTTAACACTGTTGTATAAAAGAACTTCTTAATGTCTTCACAATTCGTATGAATGGGTTTGTTTTATTAAATTTTGTTTGTACAGTTGCGAGAAAAATAATAGCCCAATTGACACAAATTTTATTTTCATCCTAATTTAAAAATTTTAAAATAATTAAATTTTTTTTATTTATGCGAATATATATAAAATATAATTAATTATAATAAATTAAAAGAAAACTAAAAGACACAAATTAAGACAACCTCTGTCGGTTGAATTGAGTTACAATTTAATTTTTAAAAAATAATAAACTAAGGAATTAATTAAATAAACAACAATAATATAAGTAAACCAATAGAATAGTAATAACAAGAATAAGGAAACAAATTAAATTAAGATTAAGCCTAAAATTAAACAGGGAAAAATTATATACATTATACACATTTTAAAACTAAGAAAAATAGTTGGTATGTAGTTTTATCTATTTATTTTTCTGCTATCTGAAATTAATCTCTCTGTAAATGATAACGGTTCTTTTGCAAAATATAATTTTTAAAGAAAAGTGGAAATTGCGAGAAATCAAAACTAACTCACCTTTTAATTTGGCTCTTCAAAATCATATTGTGACAAAAAGATTTATTGGAAGTGTGAATACTATATTCGTTAACCTATTAATAATTATTAGCGTGACGATTTTTACAAATAACACTATGTTTATCAATGAGCCATGATATCAACAGCTCGAACTGAAGTACCTCAAGCTCTAAATTGTTCTAAAAAACACAATTCGTCGCTTAAGTACCGGTGTTTGCCAACTTCTACTTGGTAAAGGGCATTCCTGTGACACGTTCTTGTAAATTAAACGCCTCATCTTCAAAGTGCTTGTCGCATACTGTCACTATCACAGATATCGGGTTCCTGAACGCCAAAAGCAGCCACCTAAAGTTTCCGTCAAATTTCATCACGAGGAAATCTAAAGAATCAAGGCAATTACCCCGATTTCCATATGTTTTCACAGTTCTTAACTGTGCAACGAACCATTTCGGGTCTACACAAAAAACAGTACAAAACAAGAAATAATTTAAAACTACCAAAAAGAATAAAACTTTCATCCAAAACAGAATGTAAACAAATGTAACGTTTAAAATGTTTTGGACCAGCTGACGTCAGCAAAAAATTCAATTCCGAAATTAAGAATCTGTTAGGATTTAAATATCTTGGTTTAACGTATCATAAAATTTGTAACATTAGTATTATTTGAAACTGACTATTAGTTAGTTGGATATTGTAATTCAAAGATAATAAGATTATTAATAAAGGAGCCTAATAACATGAAGGTACATCAAATACATTACACTCTCAAATTGATATTTTGCAAAAGCTTCACTATCATTTGACAACTCAAACTAAGAGTACATAAAACTAACAGCATAAATCTCCTCTAAAATGTCCAGACCTATACTGCCCTAGTGTGCGGCGCTGAATCGCGGTTTGAATAAACACTTCTAACTTATCCCATCGTAATCCTATAAGGATAGCTCGTTAGAGTCCTCAGATGGTTATAGACAGGGAAAGCTAGGGCAATGTTTTATAAATTTATAATTTACCAAAGTCGCTGAACACAATAAGTCATGTTGAATATTGTTGCTATAATACGTCATCTCCTTCAGTCAAACCTTGTTTTGGTTAGTAGCTAGCAAGTTAGATTTTAAAATAGTTATTTATACGACAAGGACGTGATAAAATAAGTCATTATTAAACACAACGGTTGTTTTAAGCTACTAGAGTAGCGAGTGCCTTACAATAATAAAAAAATCGGTTAATTAAAAAGTTGGTTAAGCGGCTCTAATTTAAAAATTTGAAATATTTATATATGTCTCTTTCTCATAGCCGAATATTTTGCATCCTTCTCTTACTCATAGCCACAAATCGTAGTTAAAAAAATTCCGATAGGTGGTTTATTTTTTTTTTAAATCGGTAAGCCAGGCCCATCAAAACTGACATCCATATAAATTTGATGGATTTTGTTCACGGAGGTCACACTTTAATAATAAAAAGAGCACTAGTGTTTTAATGATTTCTTTACAACGCTTGTGGTATAATAATGACTTTGACTGAGCAAATTTGAGTGTCATAATATCATTGTTAAGCAACAAGAATGCATAAAATACTTTAAATTGAGTGGAAAAAACTTTCAAAGTTATTAAGTATATGTAATAAGTATCTGAGGTCATATTATTGTGTTTCAATCAATGATCATTTTGATTCAGACTGTCTCAAACAGACTCCGCAACGTTGCAAAAGAACATCCGACATTTATCTTAATTAACTTTTTAATTAACGTAAAAATAAAATGGTGCATGGTGCGCTATTATCTTTCTCGCAGCTGTACGTGGAGTTAATTATTATTTCTTAATTCTTGACAAATACAAGTTTAACGAATTTCATTTGTTGGTAGGTATTTAGTTTGCAAAACCCCCCAAAAGAACAACAGGTGCAAATTTGGTTATCATTTTATATAAATCCATATACTCATACATTGATGCCAAGTCAACCCATACTATATTTAAAAAAATTTAACGGAATCCATAATTATATCGAAAGTGTCGAAGCATCGTCTTTGATTCATATATTTTATTGACCAAATAATTAATAGACTTTATGGCACGTGTTCCTGGAAATAATAAATTACTCCCTAAATACAAATTACATGGTGATAAAATGAAGGACATTATATTATTTCGAAATAAATTACATTGCATTGGCTTGGCTTGGACAAAATCGATTTAATTCATTAAGGATAATTATGTTTATTGATTTTTGTGTCAAAATACGAGTACGTTGTACTTATCGGAAGTTAATTGGCCTTTTATTGAAGCAAAATGATTTGAATTCTTAATTTCCAAAAGAGCTTTGTGTTTTTTAGGATTTATTAATAGAGTTTTTCAAAAATATAAAAAAGTCATCAAATTCACAAAAGACGTATAGTTGTTAATAGCTCACCAAACATGGGGATTTTTTATTGTTTAAATATTAACACCTAATTGTTAAACATTACATATTTGCTCAGTTTTCTTAAAAGATTTAAAGATGGTAAATAAAATTTATTACCTGAGTTGTTTTATAAAAGCATGATCATATTGAAAACATAAATTATATTTCGGAATATTTACAAAAATATTAGATATCAGCTTCCTATTGAGACACAACTTCAGTCGTCAATTGTAGTTGACTGTCGAAAGGGTTTTTAAGAAATTTGAGAGGATGCATTTTTTCAGTATCAAGAGACAAGAACAACAGAAGAGAACGTTATGATTTTATACTAATATTAGTCTTCAAAGTAGAGATCGTCACTTAGTATTGCTAATCACAAAACCAGTAAAAGTCCTACAATGCAATTGAGGACTGTCAAAAATTTTTAAATTCTTATGGGTGCTTTGAATAAAAACTATTTTAAGCAAAATTAGCCTAGTTCCGTTTGTGATTGTCAGGGTTTGAAATATAAACTCTTCTTCTTCTACAACGACGACACAACGACCGTTATCTGTCTGGGTCTAAACAATTGGTTTTACGTAATCAAAGCCCGTTTTCAAAATCCCTATCTATTTATTTGCCAATCTTTCAGAATCGACAATTAAATATCTTGTCTACAATTCATTATTTGTTATGATGTGATTCTCACCTTGAACAAATGATTCTTTATAGAGCCTATTTATTGAGAGGTTTTTGCCATCGAGACAGAAAACACATCCTAAGTAGGAGACCATCCCTTTCACAACTTTCATCTGTATCCATAAATTGAGTGACAACAAATTACTAGAATTATATAAGGATTCGGCTTATCTTTTATATTCCAAGCTTTGAAAACCTGTCTGATTCGAACAAATTGTATTGACGATACTAGTTGTTCGACAATTGAGGCCGAGGATATTATTTTTTGTAAATGAATTTAAACATATATTGATCACAGAATGTTGTTTGTGAAAACGAGTGTGACAACGTTATATAATGTAAAAATTAAAAAGTATTTATTTAATAAGTTGTCAGAAAAGATATAAAAACGAATAAGATCTCTATTCTATAGAGCTGTTGTTGTTTGTATGGTGATGTAGCACCGGGACCTTAGGCCTATTGTACCCTCAGATTTGTTCCGATCAAACGTCGGTCTATATTACATTTTTAAATCCAATTGCTTTTATTAAAACGGCGTAATAAGTTTGGTATTTCAACATTCGCTATCTGTTCTTGATTAAAAGATGATTTGTGTAGGAGGCTGGGCTATGTTGCATGCTAACGCCGGGCAGTCTATGAGTATATAATTAAGAATTGGGAGCTGATGTTGAATAATAAAACACCGAGTTTTCACTATAAAGTTCCATTGGCTCTCTGGGCTTTAAATTAGGCGATGTTGATATTGCAATTTTGCGTGGTATTGTGGTAACCAATTCTGTACACTCTGGATCGTTCACCTGATCGCGTTAATTGTGACTGCTAAAATTCAGGGATTGTCGTTTTTCTAACCTTTGTGAATCAGCTTGTTGTCATTATGAAAGCGAGCGCCGATCATTGATTAAAGGGCAAATCATCTTATTTGATTTGCAGTAGTATGATTTCATATCGCTCCAAAGGGGTTGTTTTAATTTTTGATCGGAAAAGTGCAACGTTAACAGTTTTAGACAAACAAATACTTAATGGTTGATTAAAATAGCTCAACATTGGTCCAGATAAGTTTTTTGTAGAAGACAGCTCGTTATCATGATTAAATTTTAAAACCTGGGCAGCTAAACAGTTTGCCTGTGATTTATGATCGCAGATATCTCAGATATATAACTATATGTTCCGAGGTAGTCTTGATTGCAATATTTGCACTTTCCGACTTTGTGGAGTCCTAGCCTGTGTAGGTGTTTTTTCGAAGTATTTTGTCCTGTGAGTATTCGTGGCACTGCACTAAATTCAGGTTTTCTTATTACTTATTTAAATTGCTTTTAGCATGGACTATCAAAGTAATCAATAATACTACATATAATTTCATAATAAAGAAGTCAATGACTCGTAACTAAATTGATCTATCAACATATCAAATTGTCTATGCCTTACATTTATTACTGTAATTAGTATAATTATAAGTAAAGTTGTCCACAACTCAATAGAATATTAAATTGCTATTCATATTTTCCCTTTTCATAAAATATTCATTAAAATTCAAATTAAGTTGTTTAACAACTGTCCCTTCAATCGATAAATCAATTTCGATTTGAAATGGAAAATTTTTTAAATTGATTCCTTGCAAACGAATCACTTTTTATCTATTTAAAAAACAGACATAAACTACAGCATTAATTAATGCTCGTAGTATTGTGTTGTGACCCACAATCAAACATTCCGAGCCAGCATGCAATTTTGTTGCGAATTCATCCATGAACTCGTCTCATCTGGAATGTCTCTCCGTTCATTCAGATTGTTTAGCTCGATAAATTGCACATGCCCCCGTCATTATAAAAATCATGTCTTTGCCACGAATGAATTCTAGAACTAAAACCTAACCAGAGACAATTCAGAAAACATAATCTTTATTAGACCGAACACGTTGATGAATTTTGATCTCGACCAAAAAATATAACGGTTCTCTTGTCTTCTTAAAAGTGGAAACTGGAAAGTGACATACGCGTGGGATTGTGGCGGAACAAACATGCAATTCTTACGAGTATTTATGTACATACACCTATATTCCCAAATTTAATTCGTTTTATAAATTATATACTTATTTTTATTTATTATACATTTATATGCATATAATGAATGGAATATATGTACTTATTACACACACAATTTCAAAACTTCAAACTGTAGTATTATAATTTATTTCCTCTTATACAGACAAATATATACAAAAGCGTAGGTTGCGATAAAGCTTTTGGAAGAATTGAAGAAAATGGTTCCCATACATACATGATTTGAAAATTATCTTTAAAATTTTAATTTTACTCTTAACCTATAATATATTTAAATCTAAATTTTATTTTTTACTGTATATTATTTTTATTCCATATTGTAGTTCACAAAGAAATGATAAATACACTGCGTTTCATCCTTTTACGACAGGGGTCTTCGATAAATTTTTAGTTAATAGGGCTAAACCCTGTAGAAAGACAACGTAAAGAAATAATAATATTAAAATTATATCTGTACACAAAACCAATACTAATGCAAGATGGCGAACGTCTCAATTTGGTAATTTACAGACACAATATATTTAAAGCTGACGCAGTTTCAAACAGAGTTTAAAACGGAGTTGAAAGCAAAAAAAACTTTCTTTTTTGTATGAATTTTGCATGCTGGCGCGCGTCAAATATCTCGAAGTGTATCAATCTGATCAAAATTTTTTTGGCACGATGAAAGGCCTTATCTTTGGCCATCGTCTGAACTATAAAACAAAAGTCTAGGTTTGTTGCAAGTAAGTAAAAAACAAAGCGTGCGAATTTTTCCCATAAAAAATATCGTTTCATCCTTGTACGACAGGTAGTTTATTTTCTCCGAATGCGCCAACAAGATAGTTTTTGGTGATTTTTTAGACTGTAGTTCATAATCAATTTTTTAATATACACAGTGCGAAAAATTGGGTCGCTATGTCTGTTGTTCTGTTATAGCGGGTTTTAGGGTGTTACGAGACATAGCTAACAAACGGCTCGACGTATTTAACTCAAACTATACTAATTTGAAGACCATTAAATTCCATAATTAAATTAAATCGTCCATACATCGTTTTGACATTGGACAATGGGTTCAGAGAGCTAAGGTCACTAAAGAATGTGTTTATTAAATAATACATAATCAACTATTTCAGCTGACCAGCATTTCTGTGAACAGGACGAAGTCAAAAATTGGACCAATCTAGGATTAGGAACCTAATCGACAGATTTTTTTAGAAAAAGAATCCTTGAATTGACAGTAAGATGCTAGCGATGAAAATTATTATTTTGAATATGAAATTTCAAACCATTCTTCCGCAATAAAGCTTTGTTTTTTTTTTAGAAAATTAGAGAACTTTTTGTACACCTAATATTTGTTTTTTATACTAAATACAAATAGTGTCTCATTTTTACATCAATTTAATTATGTGATAGCCAAGTTCATAAAATGTATGAAAATCAAATCTTTTTCAGTAAAAAATACAGTTTTTTTCATAAATAGAAATTCAAAGCGAACTTGAATTTCAATTTAGGGATAAGTTTTGAAGAAATGTAGATTTGAATTAAGAATTGACGTGATATATCAAAGTTTTAATTGTACGAGTAATTTGAAAAATATTTAGTGGTTGATTTGCAAAAAAATGTATGTTAGTTTTGTGTGAACTGGTTTTTTTATTATTTGTAATTTTTTTCCTCCTGCGTCGTGCAAAGAAACTATTACTTAGAATAAAAACGTTCAGTTCACACTTTCCGAACATCCATTTTTGTACTGAAAATCATCGTACTAAGATTGATGAAAAAATGTGTCACTTCATATGCGGAATTGCAAACATAATTTACGGACGTATAAAAAAAAATCCAAAAAAATTTTCCATGTTTATATAACTCTTTTCTGTAAATTTTTTGAGTCGCAGTACTTTCGATGTGGCCCATTTGATCTGTGCAAATGAAAAACAAAATTGAAAAAAAACAAACACTGAAAATGATCCAGTCATGAAAATTGATAAGTTAAAATTATATACTCATTTTTAACTGGATTGTTCCAGCTTATCAAATAATATTATCCAGAGTTTAAATAAAAGTTAAAGATTTTATTTCCGATCCCCTTTAAAGATATTACACATATCATCGCTTGAAACTGAAATATGCCATTTACTTAATAAATGGAAATAAACAAGGACCTAGGAAAAACAATAAGGTAGGAACACTGTGTAGTGCCTTAAAGACGTCTCTGATCAAATTTTAAAGCGGCAATGCAATGAAGAAAAAAATGCATAACAAGATCCTCATAATTTTGGCAGTATTACATAAACAGTATTACTATTGAGTTTAATAGGGCAATAAGCCCAAGTGCGGCGCAACTCCGAACCCTGAGGCTAGAACAAGTTTTAAACTTCCTACAAGGACTAAAACTTATGGGCACACTTTAGAGTAGAGATATGAGGGAGTATAATAAATCTTTAGGTCAAATTGCGGGATCACCTCATAAGTATAAATAAAATTGAGTTTAATAATGCTTACAGACCGTGTTTTATGCTGGAATTTATGGTATTTTGGACAAACTAACACAATACACGAAAAAATTCTATACCTCTTTTAATCAGCCGCTTTACAATTTAGAGTGAGACTGTATACGTACATACTCGTAGCAATTTGAAGAAAAAAATAATACATCCCCTTCATCTCCACTTTGGGATATTTCTATAATCTTATTAATTCTAATTGTGTAAAGACTTCCAAAATTTCTTAAGTTAATCGGAAAAATATTTGAATTTAAATTGATTAACTTGAACAAAATCGTTAATGGAGGTCATAATTTCATAAAAAAAAAACACAATATACACCTTTTATGTTACAATCTGATTTTCGTCGTTTCCGAGATAAAAAAAAAAGAATTTTCACCCGAACAGGATTTTTCTGTACTTTCTCTAAAAATTTACGTAAAAAATTGGTTTATGGTAGGGGAAATATGTATAAAATGGCATAGGGGGTGTTTCTGGATTTCGGCTGTTTCTAGCTCGCATCTGACTGGGCTATTTTGTAACCCCAAATGGCTTTGGCTATCCTGCCAAAATTTGAACGCATTCAGTCCATGCGTCTTAGCGCCTGGGCCCTCAGAAGTTTTTCCAGCGAAAAAAGTTTTTATTTACATTTTGTTTAATTGAACATACTGGAAGNTTTTTGGATTTTGGCTGTTTCTAGCTCGCATCTGACTGGGCTATTTTGTAACCCCAAATGGCTTTGGCTATCCTGCCAAAATTTGAACGCATTCAGTCCATGCGTCTTAGCGCCTGGGCCCTCAGAAGTTTTTCCAGCGAAAAAAGTTTTTATTTACATTTTGTTTAATTGAACATACTGGAAGAGTTTCGCAAATTTTCATATTATCCTGGTGCTTACTTTATCCCTTATGGATTCATCTTTGTCTTAAAATAAGATTTTTTAGAAGTAGAATCAAATTATATTTTTAAAAAAAATTTTCTTTCAAAATAACTTATGGGCAAAATGGCATACTTATCGTTTTGTCAATTACGGGTATAATTAAACCTGACATATTTTGTCCTTAGATAGCCAAATTGCCCAGAAATTATAAGAACTCAACTCATCGTCAGTCCTGGAGGCAAGACAATATCGAAGTCGAAATTTTCCTAATACTTCTCATTATAATGAAGAGAAATGTTCACG
>JXOV01008161.1:0-12675 GCA_001014945.1 Clogmia albipunctata | reverse complement strand
TCGAATACTTTCAGGAGTAACTGTATATGACTTTGAGGAGTATTGTTATTAAAAAGTATATATTATTAATGTTTTGCATATAAGCTCTTTTTTCCATCTACGACAATTTATATTTCTACTAGTAAATAAAGTGATACAATACGAACGTATACTAACTTCAAACCAATGAAAAAAGCTCGATATTTGAGTGTAATTTGCTTAACTTACGAGTAATAGAAAAGCAATAAAATTCATTGATTTAACTGTAAATTTAAAACAATATCGAAAAATCTACTTAGTTCATCTTTGTTTATTAAAAAACTAGTTATGTAATGTAAATACGAATTTATAACACATCGGCCGAAAAGTCCCGAGTCTAACAACGAAAATATATTTATTTTGGAAAATTTGCTGTTTAATANAAAATTCATTGATTTAACTGTAAATTTAAAACAATATCGAAAAATCTACTTAGTTCATCTTTGTTTATTAAAAAACTAGTTATGTAATGTAAATACGAATTTATAACACATCGGCCGAAAAGTCCCGAGTCTAACAACGAAAATATATTTATTTTGGAAAATTTGCTGTTTAATATTCTATATTCTCTAGATATGATCCATTACGACTATTTTTATCATTTAATCATTCAAAAGTCTTACGCTGATCTGAAATTGTTTTTCAAATGCTCGCTTTAAAACAAAACTATTCGTCCGATCTGGCTAAAATTTCATAAGAAAGGATCTAGATGAATGTTCTAAACAAATAAAATCAAATTTTCCAAATTAAATTTATTTTCCTTGTTAGGCCCGGGACTTATCGGCCGATGTGTTATTTAGTTAGAATTTTTTTATATAGAAAACTGGATTTTAATTAATCATTCAGTAGAATAAATGCTGCTTGGTAAGAAATTAATACATACTTGATGACATCTACTCAAATAAACCAGTTTTTATCTGGATGTATTTAATGAGATATTACTCATTGCAAATTATTATTTCAGTTTAGACCAATCACCAGATGTTTCATCTGGATTTGACATCATATATTCGGCGTTTTTGTTTTTATTTAAAAAAAAAGTTAATTAGGTCAAGATTAAACAATTAAATCTTTTTGAAATAAGTGCTAAAATAATACATATTTAAGTTTTTACACATTATTTTGTAAGAAACCTGTTCATTAATCATACTTATTTACTGCTAATGTTTAAATAAAACACTTGCAATTTCCAAGAGTGTGTATCTTTTATTACTTTACAAAAGATAAGAATGTGACAAAATTGTTTCCTCGGATCAATGGGAATTGTCCGAGGTCAGCAGAGTCTCGTGGAGACCTGTCAGCGCATCACTTTAATCGGAACTAATTTAAACCAATTCAATTTTGAGATGAGCAAATTGCTGTTTCCATGTGGGTTTCACTGATCTTCTTCTGCTCATTCAATGTCATCTTGGCAATTTTCATTTTTCTTCCTCCCTCTGCTCTTTACAATTCCACGACTATTCCCATTGTAGTAATTTTGCCTCATCTCCTTCTCGTCCCACATCCGTTTCAGGCACAAGATCTTCTCTCTGTTTCTCCCCACACACATACGATCTTAATTGGTCGATAAATTCATAAACACAAGACAATCTCTTGTATTTGTTTGTCACGACGATGTCCAACCAAAGGGAATAATAGCTAATTAACCAGAAATTAACTCCAATTAAATGCCGGGCAAACATTTTATCACATGACGATGATCAGTGATCGCTACAAATTAAGATATAATAAGTGATTAATATTGAAGATTAAACAAATCCTAGCTCCCTCACTTTTTATTACCTCAAATCTGTTGTTTTTCTCCTTTATAGTGACAAGTTTGGCTAATTAATAATTATTAACCGATTTATCTTTTATTTACTTCCAGTTTTACTCGTTAATTGAGAGGAACAAAGTAGCCGTCGCCTCATTGAAATACCGATCGTTAACCCTCTTCGCGCCGACCAACCAAGCCTTCCAGAAATATCCCGGAAATGCTACACAAGTCCTCTACCACATGTGTAAGTAATATAATTATGTTTAAAGGTTGACAATAATTTTTTTTAAAATTAATAATTTTTATTTAGGAATAAGGACCTGTTACTAATTAACTTGACAGAAAAAGAATTTCTCCTTTAAATTTTTGCATTTGATAATTGCTAATAATGAATTATTTTATAAATTGTAAATCTATTGTACCCACTCATATTTTTAAAAATTTAAAGGCAAAATTAAAACTTTTTCAACCACATCATGTTCAAATAATACATATATTGCAAAAAGAAAAAAATTGGTCAAACATATTGCATTTTTTTCAAAAGTTAATTCAAATTCAATTTTCTGAAAATATTATTTTTTTTGTTATAATTTTGTTTTGTCATAATAAAAATACCACAAGTTCACAAATTTTTAACATAAATAACTATTTACTATTACAAATATGAATCTTTATGCTTTCAAATTATAATTACAAATTGAAACTTGTTCATAACTTACTTTTAATTTAATTTTTAATTTATTGCAAATTATAAAAATTTAAATATTTATTCTTATTAGTTAATTTGATTAAATTTCTAAAAGCAATTAATTAATATTACCCGTAAATTTATGTCAAATATTTGAATTGTAATGAACAATATCCATAATTTTATTTAACAAAACCATAATTGATATCCAATTTTAATTGGCAATATTCATTGTTTGCAAACGTTTAATTACTATTCTGTAAATATTGTGATTAATTTATTAGCTTTTGCAAGAAAAATACACAAAAGAAAAATATTCGAATTTTGCATTTGCTTTATTAATATTTGAATCGAATAATGGGTAATATTGTCACCATCATTATTTTTCACGTGGTCCCAAAGAAACAAGTCTAATGGAATAAAATCACACACCAAATCTATCCCAACATTTTTATTTTTTAATAAATTTTACCAATTTTTTATGCTTGGTTTAAGTAATGAGTTGGCAAACCTTTTTCCTAAAAATAAAATAAAAATCAATTTATTTCTTTTGCAAAATACTTGCTTTATATAATATTAAAAAATTAATAAAAACCTCTTATTGGAAAACCCTGTATACGAGGGCAAACTGAAAAGTTCTCGGCAGATCTGCTTGATGACCCAGCTTTTACAAAACTAGTACTAGAATATACATAATATTTTAATATCAGCTCATTTTAGAAAAAAAGAACTTTGGGACATTTCAATATTGATTTTAGGATGTAATAAGGATTCTTGTCTTTTGATGGTAAACAATAAAATTGTTTTAACAAGTTGTATCATGGTTCCACATCGGTTTTTGTTAAGCCATGTATAAGTACCTCGAAAATGTCCCCCATGGAGGTATATGCCAAATTGAATGGGTTACAGATAACTGAGATACATTTTAAAATAAAACAAGGGTTATATCCTGGATTGCATATTAAAACAAATATAATTTTAATTGATTAATCAAATTTGTTTTGAAAAATATTTAGTACATATATGAAAAATTGTGTATTTAAGTAGATTGATCTTTAATTATATACATATTTAAAACAAAATATGTAATAAACACGAATTAATGACGAATAACATGTACTAACCATTAAACTTGAGCAAAAACTAAACGTGTGATTCATGTGAAAACGATTTCATCGATGTAATTGTTTGAATTAATTGCAGCGACGGCGGCGACAATGTTAGAGAAGCTCGAGGGAACGATAACGTCGGACATGGAGGGCAATCCTCCGCTGTACATAACACGCAAACGCACTCCCCAGCAGGAGCTGATATACATCAACAACGCCCTGGTGCTGAAAGCGCGATCGAACCTCGCGCTGACGAACGAGGAGGGCCGGAAACAGGTCCTGCACGTCATCGACGACGTGCTACAGCCCTTGAGTCTATTGCCCGGGTCGTCTGTGGAGCTGTTCAGCCCGGACGCTTTTCAATTCCTCACCCACTCCGAGAGCCTCGACATTGGACCGCATCGCCTCAAGAGCTTCAGGAAGCAGGTGATCCTGAATAAGAGGGAGAGCGTGTACAAGGACAGTGGAGCTCACACCTACTTCGTACCCGTGGATGAGGGCTTCAAACCACCACCACGATCCGATATCTTCGATCATAAAGTCATTGACAGCCACATCATCCCCAATCGAGTCATCTTCACAGCAGCCGCTCCCCTAGAAGAACCACTAACTACCCTCACTTTCGAGGAAAATCTCAAGGTTCAGGTCACAATCTTCACGCGCACCGAAGGAAAGGAAACCAAAAGTAAGTAAATTATTGCATTTTTTTCTGAGTTTTGAAAGAAAGTATAGATATTGAAAGGAAATGTTTTATGTGATATAAATATAGAAACATATAATTTTATTAACACAAAGAGAAATTAAGAAACTAATAAATAAATATCTTAGATATCTTATACTACTACTATCTATACTTAAGTCAGAATATGCAATATTAAATAATTAATACAAAAATTTATTTTTTTTTTAAATTTCTGTGCCTTTAAGTCTAGTGCAATCTAAACAGTCAAAACTTCGGCGTGTTTGTTCGTGTAAATTAAAAGCGCGCGGGCAGTTGGTGTTAATTTATTTACGGCTAGGAAAAGACTGGTTAAATACAATTTAATATGAGCACTCGAGCGCGTTAAAGAAATCAAAATGCACAATTGGCACATTCACGTCAGAAGTCGTCTAAACCAATCGAGAGTCAAATGTAGACAGAAAATAGATGCCGTAAATACTTTATTGGAGATGGTCTGTCACAATATAAACGATGAGCCATTAAACTCAAGTACTTAGCGAGTACCTTATGTTAAGCTATCTCGTGTGATTAATAATGCTTATCGACCGTGGTTTATACAAGACTTTAAACTTAAACATGCACAAAAAACGGAGAAAAATTATCGTTTTTCCCAAAAATTCAATAGTCACTTGCTTTATATGACATACTCGTATCATTTAGGATCGCTCACTAGAAAATCTGATAAATGATTTGGATTAAAGGATAAAGGTTAGTTTTTCTTAAAAAATTGAGTTCAAACATCGATTTGTGTTGTAGGATTGGTTTTATGTAAAATATAACTGGAATTCCAGTAAATTATGCATATGACTAGATTTTATGGAAAATCGTTATCATTATAAATTATTTACCATAAATGAAATTTGTATTACTAATAATTACATTTCTACAAAACTATCGAATTTTGTTCAATGGATTGCAATAACTTTAAAATAAAAATTAATTAAGTATCTTTTCCTGAAATTTATTTTTGTAAGTAAAATAGTAGTAATTAAACTAAAAGCGTGTGAAATGAACATGAGGATTGGTTATTTTGTCCAATTGCCATAAACATTAGAGCAATTACTAGAAATGGCGCCACTAATCACTAAACCTATATATATTTCCAGTGTTCGTGAAATCGCAGACAGTCATCGGGGACAGCAAGCACGGCGAGGGAGTCGTTCTGGCGGAAATCGTCCGAGCCAACATTCCAGTCAAGAACGGTGTCGTGCACTTAATTTCACGGCCTCTCATGATTGTCGATACCACAGTCGAGCAGTTTTTGCAGGTTTGCACTCCAATTTCGAACCCTATTTGTTTTGCGCCTTGATCTGCACCTTTTCGCAATTACATAATTGGCAAATTAAAGACACCTACAGTTTTTTTCCTCTCTGCTACAGTTTCAAAACAATTTAATTAAATTGACCATTTGGAACTAATTCAAAAATAATTTATCTGAATTTATTTAATTACCAAGGACTGTATTGAAGATAGAAAATTAATATCTACTAGATATTTTAAGAATTGAAAAATTAAATAAAAAGCTAAAAGGTAATCATAAATATTACTTAAACACTGTTATGTTTCTAAACACAACTACAGTCGTCAATTGTAATTGTGTATCGGACAAGTTCTGAAACTTAGGAAGGTCATATTTCTGTTCCATCCAAAACTGAACCTTTCATTTAGTAATTTCTGTCGGAAATGGATACAAAGAACAATGGTTGGAAACGTGATGAGGTTGGATTGGTTATGGTCGTTTCTGGATCATGAAAAATCCAAACAAATCACCCATTGTGAATCTACTATACATTGCTAATCACAAAACCAGTAACAATCCTACAAAGTGATTGATTGTTCATTACTTTTAATAAATGACAATCATTTTAAGGATGTTTAAAAAAATGATTTTTTACCACCAAAATTTGCTTAGACCTTGTCTATCCGTCAATCGATTTTACTAGGAATTTTAATAGAGATTAAAATTTAATATTTATTAAATCAAATATAAACATAATTGTTATATACAATTATGAATAAAAAATTAAAACATTAATTTAAAAGAAATATACTGGTTTAAAGATTTTAATGAATTTATTTTAATGATTTCATTAATTCTTAAAAATGTATTTGCCTTTCTTTTCGATACGGTCCTTAAAAGAGTCCAATTTTGCCAAATTAATGGAGCGGAAATGGAAATCGATTTCTAAATAAATTTCATTTTGTTCTTTTTCCCGTTTTATCCTTTTTTCTCTGTCTTGCCAACCGCAATCAACAAAATTTCGTTTCGCAAAAAAAACAACAACCAACTCCTTTTATCTCTTCACCACCAATCGAACCAATTACGAAAAACCCCAAATGCAAATGGAACTGAAACCCAAACGCAATCAATCAATGCGAATTCCAAAGTCGTTTAAGGTAAATAATGATTTAGTCATGATTTAATCATTTAATTAATTGCATCTTGAACGTCATCATTATTATGGTTAAGGACATTAAGTGGATAAAATTATACCATTAAGATTTAATATTTATAATGAACAACAGCAAAAATTTGCATGCTCAAAATTAATTGCGTTTTCGGCCGCTGTTAAATATAACAAAATATTTACAACATTTTTGCATTGGAATAAATTCCTTTTGTTTGCTAAATTGCTCAATGTTCCATAAAACAACCGTTTAATTATTCATTTTTGTTACTAATTTTACGTTATTTTAATTCATTTCTGATCACATCCAACAATACAATTAACTAACGATCGCACTTTAACGTCTCTCTGTTCCATTTAAAATTCCCTAAAATGTGTGTGTGTTTCTCAAACAGATGGTGAATGTAAGTAATTTCAATATATCTCTACAATCTACTATATATCTAAGCATACATTTTATTATGTATATTTATTATTTCACATAATCAGTTGAAACTAGATCTTTTTTGTATAATTAACAACAACAATAATATCGAAATTATTTTGCATAATAATTAAAGAGAGCCGTGACAGTTTAAAAGTGATCATATGGAATGATTTGTATATGAACACACATGATTGCAACTATTTCACACCATTTTTAATTACTATTATTATTGTGAATGTGATCATGACAGCACAATAATTTATATTAATTTTGCTCCATTGCATTTGCCTTAATCATGGCATGAATTTTAGTCGATCGCAAACGACCATCTCACAAACAATATAGCTTCATTCTTTCATCTAAATAAAAAAATACACACAACTTACTTCAATTGATATCCGGAAATCTACTAAAATTTAAATTAATCTACACATAATTCATGTAAATATCGATTAAAATACATTTTTATATCATAAAGATCACCCATGCGATCATTAATTACGCATACGATTGATCCGCCATTGGTTTGGTGTCCTGTTGTTTTGTAACAAACCTATACAAAACGCATGAAGTGGGTTGATTGTAGGATTTCACATATAGATGTCGCTAGAGTAGATCGACCAACAACTCGTTTTCAGAAACCTAATTTTAAAATTGTATTTATCCAGGACAAACAAGATGGACCACTCTTTAAATTCTACGAGGTTATTACCCAATTTGGAGGCGAATTCATGAAAACGATCACCAACCTGAAGAATGTCACTCTTTTGGCACCCAGCAATGAGGCTTGGATTGAAGCTAATTTAGACGAATTGATGAAGTGAGTTATTGAGTCTTTTATCCATTGAGTTTTACCTTCACTAAAACATGTATTTTTTTAGGGACAAGGATAAAATTCGAGATATCTTGAACCTCCATTTAGTGAAAGATCGTCTGAATACCGAAAAGATCAAAAGAAACAACATGAATGCGGTAAGTTCAGGTCAGAAGGTTTTTGTACGTAAATTTAACTTAAATTATTGATCTTACAGATTTCACAAGTGCCGACAAACGACGATCGCAAATTTCTTTACTTTAACATTGTGTCTAATCAAGATAACCAAACTGTGACCGTAGAAGGAGGTGGCGTCAATGCGACAATCATTCAGCCAGATATTGCGGCTACAAACGGATTTGTCCACATTATCGATCGAGTTTTGGGAAGCCCGTATACGACACTTTTCGAGAAAATGCGAAGCGATCCTATGTTGAAGTTAGTTTAATCATTGATTTAGATTACAAATTTTTAAACTGGTTCATTTTAATAACTTTTAACATAAAATTTTGATTTTAAGATTTGTACAAATAAAAGAGTTATTATTGTTTAACAAAATTTAAAAGAAATCCTTTTTGATTTTATTATTTAAATACTATTCAAATAGTCCAGTAAAAGATTATTACATTAATATCAATTTTATGTAATCAAAATACATAAACTCTTCTATGAAACATGATCGATAAGCATTATTAAATACGAGTACACCGCCTTTAAAAAATCATTATTGTCACTACGTTACTTTGAAAGACCCCAGTGTTTCACTGATCGATCTAGTTTTAAAAAATAGCCATCAAAATTTTATTTTATACGATTCTAAACTAAAATCTGACTTTTTCAGTTCAACGTACCACTTGGGAATGTCGTCTTCGTTCAATCAGCAATTGGGCAATCGAAACAGGAAATACACATTCTTTGTGCCCAGAGACAAGGCATGGGTCGCCCTAGATCGTGTCCTTCCCTCGCTCCACAAGAAGCTGTTTATGCCCGACTTTGCATATCACACCAACGCCATCTTGGAGCGTCATCTGATCGCTGCCGATCGCGTCTATTCCATGGCCGACTTGATGAAATCGGCGAACAATTCGTTCATCGTTTTGAAGGCAACTCGTGGTGAATTGCGAATCAAAATCCGCGAGGAGGAAAAGAGTAAGATTCTTATTTAAATAACTTGAATGAGCCAGTTATTTAGCTGCTCTTGAATGCCATCCCTTGTTGAATTTTTGTCTCCTTGTTGACCTTTAGCACTGAATTTTGATCAAAATTTCTAGACTCTCTCTTTCTAAATTTATAACCGTTTTTAAATAGAACACATTTTAGAAACCCTGTATTTAAACACTCCCACAATTAACTCATTAATTACAGACGAAGACGAGCACATTTTAAACAGCCCAGATACTCCGGTCACTCCAGGTAAATCTACTCATCATCGTGTAAATATTTATTTATCGATAACATCTTGTTTGAAAATATGAGCATAACATAATCAAAGCTTGAAATTAATCTAGCATGCGTCACTAGTTAGTTTTTAAACAAGTTCGAAAAGTGAAGCATTATTCAATATGTGTTAAATAGTTACTTTTGTAAATGAATTTCATGAAATATTTTATGCATTTATACATTGATTCTAGTTCTAATAAACCCTTTCATTGCTTTGTAAAGTTTAAATTGTTTAGTACTACTTATTTTTAGATAAATTAAAATATTTGAATAGGAAAACCTAATTGTGGTTTTAAAATAAAATTGATCAAGTTTTATTAACCACAATAAAATTCATAGATTTATTTGTAATGAAAGAATATTTGTCATTATTTGGTTAAAATTAAATCTTAAATTCAATTAATTGGAATATAATTTTACAAATAAAACAAAGTTTGATTTTGCATAAAGTAATAAAATAACACAAACTATTGAATTGGAATAATAATTATTTGTGCTACAACTCTACAAGGGTGAGAAATCATCTGGTTTTTAAAAAAAGTGTAAAGGCGATTTTTCATCGTTTCTATGTTAAAAAACTAATTTTACACCCGAGCAGGACATTTTCAAAATTGTCTTCAAAACACATACTTTTCTAAAGGCTATTTTTACAAATATTTGACATACTCACGGTCCCATGGCATGCGGCCTAGATAACGAAAAAGTTGGCGCCCAAATTTTTACAGTGAAACAAATGTATTCACAGATCATGACTTTATTTTACACATGTGAAAAAAATCACAATTTTCATATGTAAAAAAATGACATTCTACTAAACTCAAATCAATGTCAAAACGATATTGCAAGGAAATAGTATTACAACAAAAACTATAAGTAACCAATTGATGTATAAGACTCTTTTCTGCCAAACGATTTTTCAAATTAAAAATAATAAAGAAAATTTAAAAAATATCTTAAAACAGGAAGGTAAATTTGATAAATGTTCCCATTTTAATGAAACTTTTCCTTTTCAGGATACTCAATCCAGTGGCGTAATCGGTGGATAAACGTGTTCCGTCCGGATGTCCAGTGCACCAATGGAGTAATCCACGTGATCGATTTTCCACTGGTGGACGAATCAGACGTGGTTGTGACTAGGGGATCCTTTGCGGCGTCTTCGGCGTCCAGCTTAGGAGCAACTCTTCTGTCCCTTGGACTGATCAGCGCCCTTTTGCAGGCATTTTAAGGACACCAATCCAAAGCAGAACAATATCGAGTCAAGAAACGCCCCAATTGATTTCCATTCCAACATTGATTTTGATCAAGAATTTCAAATAGCACACTGCCGTCCAAAATTGACCCTCAACTGAACTTAAGTGAATTTGAGAAATCGCGTCCCAACAATTCCGCTTTACATTCCAAGTATTAAGAGATAAGAGAGAGAAAATATGGCGTTTAATTTTTAAGGATCAGTTTTGAGGGTGGAGAGAATTGGAGATAATAATTGATCTAAAGTTCGTGTAAATATGACAAAGTGTTACTTTCATATCACAGTCCACAATTAAGTCGCTTTTTAATTTTATTTTAATGACTATATATGAGAGAAGGAGAACAACATAAGAAATGACTTGAAAGAGAGAAAGAACCGATCAATAAAACACTTCAAACGTGGCGAATAAGTATTTTCAACATGGCGGCGATCAAAATGGCTGCGCGCGCGTGGATCGATCGCTTGCTGATAACCATTGTCACTAATGCCTTTAAGAGTATATACTGATTATAAATGTGTGTGAATGTAATCTGATATGAAACAGAGAAATGAAGAATAGTAAGGGGGTTTAATCGTGTAAAATATCGATATTAGATTCTTAAAACAAAAATAATACTATTATTATGAAAGTAATACCAAATTAGGGTTTGTGGAAAACACGTGCAAACATATTTAGTTTTAATAATAAACAATAACTAAAACAAAACTATGAAAAATAGACTAAATATTTAAAATATATATTTAACAAATAATAGAATTTATCAATTGGAATCTCTAGATAGACGATTGGATGGTTGACTAGAATTTAATCAATCAGAATTTACCAGAAAACGATATTTATCTAATTTCAGATTAATTCAAGTGTTAGAAACCATTCAGATCAGCATTCAGTGAATGTGACTGCTTCAATAAAACCACCCTTTGACAAACAAACCCAACAGAGTATTTTTTAAAAACTAAAAAAATTATTTATAACTTTTAAGTGTTAGAAGGAACGTACCCTCTATTATTGACTCCCCAAAACTCCAATCTTTATCACTCTTTATCAAGTCGTACTAAAACCCTATTTAAGAGAGTTATTACAATTAATAAGAACAAAGACGTAATCTTGCTGAAAGTATATTTGCACGAGTGAGCTTAAATTTGATTATTTTTAATTCAACAACTTTTCGGCAAATGTAATTGCAGTGTATGAATTTAAGATAAAACAAGTGTTAAATTTATCTAGGAGCTATTAATTAATTTACGGGCTTATATGAAGGAAAAGAAAGCCCCCAGTTCAATCCTTAAGCCGCTGGAAATGGCCAGGATAAAAGGGTGCTCTCTCTGTTTTGGGCAACAAAAATCAATAACTAATTACAACAACTCGTACGAAAACCAAAACATCTTATTAATGGATAAGTATTACTAAAATATGTATTTATTTTTCGATAATGTGTATCATTATAAGGGTTATAAATATATAAACAAAAAGATATTTTAAAATAAAATGAGAAAAAAACACACACACACTGAATCACGTTTAGATAAATATAAATAATGCTATATTAAACTAATTATTCAGTTAACAAAGGACATCTAATTCTGGTAGCATATTATATTTATTCAATTCGATTATCTAGCCTAAAATTATGATTATCTACAAATCTAATCAAATAAGCTCCCCTTCGGTAGATGATCGTCATCGATGCAAATCCCGCAATTTAAACAAAAAAGCAACCCCCAAATCCAACATCAAATTGACTATGTAATCTTACTATAGGTAGTTTTAAGGCCATTCTAATTTATTGCAGATTGTAAACGGTTTTCTTTCTCCTCCTCCTCCTATCCAAAGAACAATGTTTTATTTGTATGGAAACATTTCAATTTCAATACAAAATATGATATTTTTATTTATTTCAAAGATAAATTGTAATTCACATAAAATAAAGAAGTATTTTGCTGAAATTATCTCATTGGGTTTTATTTCTCGATATATAGCAAACTTTACACCTTGAGTGGGTTACTATCGATCGTTATTGTTGGATTTTTGAATTTGAATTCAA